>PVKC010004959.1:0-34362 GCA_004027635.1 Crocidura indochinensis | reverse complement strand
CTACGAACATATTCCATATTTCTATTTTAAGTTCCTTATCTGAGAGGTTAAGCAGAGGGTTGTGGTTTTTAAGGTCGTCCAAGCCATCATCTTCATTCTGGGTGCCTAGTGTTTGTCTACGGGCTTTCCGCATTGTTGCTCTAGAAGTGTGGTTTTTCCTGTGTGCTGTGATGGGGTTTATTGGTTTTAAAGAGTGCGCGGTCGCGCTCTTATGGGACTCCAAGAATTGAGCAAAGAGAGAAGCACAGGAGGACAGGTCCCTGAGTCCAGAGATCTCAGTAAAGCGCAGCTGGGCGGAGTCTCCTGCCGGAAAGCAAGCAGCCTTCCGATTGGGAAGTCTCACAGTTCTTACTTACTCCTTGGCTCGCTGGCAGTTTCAGAGTTCAGTGATTTCTGAGTTCGATTCCCAGGGGTGTGATCTCTTATGGGACTCCAAGAATTGAGCAAAGAGAGAAGCACAGGAGGACAGGTCCCTGAGTCCAGAGATCTCCATGAATACCCATTTATGTTGTTCCATATTTAGATAAGCTTGAAGAGTATTGAAGAAAATCTTGACAAAATAAACATATGAAACCATGTAATCTCTGAGAAGTAAACATGGGCAATATATAGATTGGCAATATATAGAAATATTGGAAATATATAGATTTGGCTGTAAAAATAACAGTGGGTCCAGGGTTAAAGCACAGAAAGATTAGTTACTTGTCTTGCATGCATCTGGCCCAGGTTCAATCCCCAGTAACAAGTGTGGTTCCAAGACACCATTAGGAATGATCCTTGAGCACAGAGCCAGGTGTAAATCCTGACATTGCAGGGTGTGATCCCTTCAAACAAACAGGGAATAATGTCTTTCTTTTTAATATCATTATGTCAATTCAATAAAAATGAATATACTAGAGAATAATTCAGTATTTTCTATTTATTTGGCTTTAAAAACAATCTATTGTGGATTCCTGGACCTGGGGTGCACATTTTATTTTAATAATGGCCTTTAAACAAGAGATTACACAAAACTCAATACAGGTTAGAACTTATTTGTACCTTATATTCTGGGAGTGGAGTAGGATGTTGAAAGAGTTGATAAAAAAAAAAAAAAGGAGCAGGGTCTGCTGCCAAGATGGAGTTGGTGCAGGTCCTGTAGCGCGGGCTGCAGCAGGTCACCAGCCACAGCGGCCTCCGGAGCTACCTGAGAATTTTCTTCAGGGCCAATGATGGGAAATTTGTGGGTGAAGACAAATATGGTAACAAGTACTACAAAGACAACAAGCAGTTTTTGGTCGTCACCAATGGGTCATATACACTACAGAAATGAATGGCAAGAACACCTTCAGGGACGTAGACCAAAGTATGGTGTCCCCTGATGGCACTGCTGTCTTCACAGTATGACCGATGATCCACCAACAGAAAACCCACCAATTTTTCACAAATTTATTTGGACGAACCATAAATTCAACGTGAGTGACACTCCAGAGCAATACGTACCTTATTCCACCACCAGAAAGAAGATTCACGAATGGGTCCCATTATCTACACCTTATAAGTAAAGATAATGACAGACAATTGAACATGTGAAATAAGAAGCTTTTCATCATGTACTTCTGTTGTTGATTAACTTGATTAAAGTTGTTTCATTGTAAGAAAAACTTTAAAAATGATAAAACGTCTCAATTTCAGTAAGTTAAAACTGTTTGACCATCCATTCTTTATTGATATTTTAAACTGTGCAGCTCTCTGAGTCTGTAATATGACAAAACGTACTATAAATCAGAGCCTCAGTTCTAATCTAAATTTCTTTTTGAATATAGATCAGCCTTTTTCAGAACTAGAGTTGCTTGTCATACAGTTCAAAAAATGTGATGTTACCATTCTCTTCAAGAATCTGTAAAACCACTATTCATACTACTGAAGAAAGTGCTAGAAACATGGGTAGGGAAACAATAGCATTCAATAGAAGAGTGCTTTCATTCTTGTCTAGAGTGGTCCAGCTTATTACTATTTCTCAAAAAAAAGTTATATATTTTTATTTAAATCCATGGTTACAAGGTTATTTATAATAGTTCATTTTCACAGATAAAGTTGTTCATGATTGAGATACAGTCATACAATGTACAATAACCTTCACTAAGGCACATTTCCCATCATCACTGTTCCCATTTTCCCTCTCACCCTCCCTGATGCCCTCTCCCCTTCTTATCTCGGGGGCATACATTTTTATCATATATATTATATATTATATATAATGATATAATGATTAATATATATTATATAATATATATCATTATATATAATATATAGCATATATAATACATAGTAATATAATATATAAAAATATATTATATATAATGATATATAATATATATGATATATAATGTATAAATATATATGCATATATATGCATTGCAGTTCTTTTAGTACTTTTTATTATCAATGTTCTTATATTAGACATTGCTCTCTACATTATGCTAAGAACTCTATTACAAGAATTGGAAAATATAAGGAAAACAAGGCTGGACAAATCACCAGGTATGCAGTCTAGTATAGCTAGGCAAAAGCATCAATTAAATACTCTAAGAAATTAAACATTAAGACCAGGGTTATTGTTGTTGGTTTTAAAGAAAAAAGAGGAAGAGCAGAATAGAGAATAATGACTATGGAAAGGTACTTCCTCCTTGAAATGAGGTGTCCAAGAAAAAAGAACAATTGTTACAAGGGTATTTATACTAAGATATAAAAATGATAAGGAACTGATTTTGCCAAAACAGAAGAAGGAATGTTTGTTTCAGAGGGAATGGCATGACCAATGGCTCAGTTACAAGAAGCAACTTGCTAAAGAACTAAAGGATCACATGTTTGACCAGAGTGTTTGTGAAGGTCATAGGAAGAGGGTGGAGAGATATTCAGCATTCCCACATCATCCAAGATTTCTGAGCCACACAATGGACTTTAACTTACAGAATAGCAGGATCACACACACACACACACACACACACACACACACACACACACTCCAAAATGCTGAAAATTTAGAGAGGTATTTAAAACTGTTTTTAGGTATCTGAGATAGGTCAGTAGTAAAGTGTCTTATGGGAATGACACCCTAATTTTAATCTTCAGTGTCACCACATTTGTTGAATGCAATTCTGTTAATAGTGCTCTTTGTGATCAATAACAAAGAGTGTGTGATCTCTGGCTCACTGTAAACAATGGTGTGACCACTACAATTGAAATATATGAATCCAATGAACATTGCAAATGAGTGCATGAATTGCAACACACCTGTTTTTTGAACACCACACTCAAGTGTTCAAACACTGCAACCAAGGGTGAGACCTCTGGTATTTACATCAACACTAAAATGAAAAGAAAGGGGAGGAATAAAAATGCCTTAAATTCTTTGTGGATACACTGGATCATGAGGAAATACTAATTCCCCTAGAGTTCATCTAGGCTCCATAGAACTTTCTGCTTCAGTGGACTCTCATAGCCTAGGTATGCTTATAAGTTAATAAGAACCTATCTACTTTTTACTTCCCATATACTTTTCTAGAGGCCCTTCCCATAGATAGGCTCCCAAATATTTCTCTAATATTCATATACCCATATTGGATTTTTGGTTGTGTGGGTGGTGTTTGGAGCAACAACCTGTTGTACTTAGTGACAGCTCCCAGATTTGTGTTTGGAGGGTTTCTCCCAGCAGTGCTCAGGGTAATATATGGTGCTGGAGATCAAAGATAGGCCTCTCGCATGCAAAGCTTGTACTCTAACTCTTGAGTTATCTCCATAGACATTACCTTTCTCTTGAACCTGGTTATTTACACACGTCAGGATTAAAATGGTCTGACATCATTAAATAAAGGGTGGTCCAGTGTTTATCCTGCCAAGAGCATTAATATTTTGTTAGATGGTTCTTTAGGTCTTTCAATTCCTAGGAAACCTAAAAGATAAGAAGACAGCATTTATCTTCTCAATAGCATTATCTGAACTCCAACTTATTGGGCCTGTTTTTAAGAGGGGTTCATGTCTTAGCTGCACACACATTTGTTCAGGCTGTTATTTATTAGAGACTGTCAGTGGGAACTCAGGCTCTGGATGGTGCAATGGGATTCATCACCCTAAACTACTTCTGTGATGGTCACCATTCAGGGCCCAGGAAAATGCTTTCAATATCTCTTGCCTTAAGATACTGCTAGAGTTAGTGATAGATGATAGACAGTGCTTTTTCAATAAATAGTAAATTCTGAACTATTAAAAAAGTTAAGTGGGCAAAAATAAAGAATCAACTCATAAAGTTTCTGCTCTCAGAAAGCACACATTTAAGTGATGTATAGTTTCCCAGTAGTTTTGAGCATTTCTTGCTTTTTATGCTACAATTAGTTGTTCTGGAAGTGCTCAAGAATTGGCAATTTTCAGGACTTGAATTATACAGTTCATTTGAGTATATTTTGTAACATCAATTTATATAACTCATTCATTAAGCTGTACTTGTGTAAGAATAGGCATAGCATAGAGGAGGCATGAGGGTTCTTCTAAAAAAAATATTGAGAGTGAGTAGGCTTCTGTTAGGAAAGATTTGTATAAAATTTGCAAATAAGACATTATAAATCTTTAATTTAGATTAAAGATTTATGATGTCTTATTTGCAAATTTTATACAAATCTTTATTTTATTTTATCTTATTATTAATTCTTTTTTATTTTTATTTTTATTTATTTATTTATTTTTGCTTAATCTTTACCCCACTCTATGGCTTTTCTTTCCCTCAAACAAAACCACATTTATCTAGCTCAGCCTCTCAAATGGAGGGAGAATCAAGGGAGGGTACGAGGACCAAACAGATGTATGATCACCCATAGTAAGCTAGTCAAAGAAGGGACCACCTACTCTGGCGGCCTTGGGGTGATGGTGGAGGATATGGGATGCAGAAAGGGAATGAGGAAGATGGGAGGGCAAACCTGGTGGTGGGTATTCCCCTGATTCAATGTTAATATGTACCTGAAATACTAATGTGAATGATTTGTAAGCCACTGTGATCAAAATAAAAAAAAATGTTGGGGAAAAAAAAAAACAAAAAAAAAAGACATTATAAATCTCATAAATTTTTAAATCAAGTTTCTGAACTATGACTATAAATAATAATAGTATATAGTTTGACAAAACATATTTGTTATTAAACATAATCACAATGAAGACAAATAATATTTTCAGCAACTTTTTGTCAATCTTTATTACACCCTCTCCTTACCCAGCTCCTGACAAATTTTCATCTGATTTCTGTGCCAATAAGTTTCACTTTTTCATAATGTCATGTAAATGGAATTTGGACTTTATATAATCTTTTGTATCTGCCTTTTGCACTTAGTATAATCCTTTGAAAGTCATTCATGTTGTTGCAAGAATCAATAGAATGTTCCTTCCATTATATTGAGGTACTACTATTTGTTTATCCATTCACTTAGTTGATGGACATTTGGATTGTTTCCAGTTTGGAGAGATTTATGACTAAAGCCACGATAAGTCTTCTTATACAGGTCTTTGTGTGAATATGTTTTCATTTCTCTTGGCTAAATACTCAGGACTGGATGCCTATGTCAAAGTATGTGCATGCTTAACTGTTAAAAACTCTCAAAGTGTTTTCCAAAGTAGTTGTCCCATTCAGCAGAGTATGAGAATTTTTGCTCTGTATCCTTGTAGAATTAAAAAGTTTTCTTTGTTTACTTTAAGCTTTCAATGCAGTCATTTTAATAGATAGGATATTCTCTAATTATTGTTAAAAAATTAAAGGAGAAAATTATTCTCATCTACATTACTCAAACAAGTCTGTGGTGAAATTTTGCAACTTGATGTTCAGGTTAAAAATGATGAGAATCAGGGCAAGGCGGTAGCGCTGGAGGTTGGGTGCCTGCCTTTCCTGCGCTAGCCTAGGACGGACCCTGGTTCCCATATGGTCCCCCAAGCCAGGAGCGACTTCTGAGCGCATAGCCAGGAGTAACCCCTGAGCGCTGCTGGGTGTGGTTCAAAAACCAAAAAAAAAAAAAAAGATGAGAATCGGGGCCGGAGAGATAGCACAGTGGTAAGGCATTTGCCTTGCATGCAGAAGGACGGTGGTTCTAATATTGATATACCATAAGGTCCCTGAGTCTGCGGGGGGGCGATTTCTGAGCATGGAGTCAGGAGTTGCCCCTGAGAACTGCCCATGTGCCCCTAAACAAACAAACAAAAAATGATGAGATTTTAGGGACCTTAGTGATAACACAACAAGTAGGGTGCCCTTGAAGATGGTTGACTTGGGTTCAATCCCTGATATCCTCTATGGTCCCCCCAGCTCACCAGGAGTAATTTCAGAGCACAGAACAAGAAGGAACCCCAGAGCATCACCGGGTCCTAAAACATATAAAACAAAGTAAAACAAAAATAAAGATAAGAATCTATATAGGTGTCTAGTTTATTTCCTGCCCCCAAAAAGCAATAGTGAGCCTGTCTTTACAATAAACCTATCCTCTGCTCTGAAGGTGACTTTTGGAGAGTCCCATAGAAGACTGGGATTTGAGAGCCAACCTAGTCAAGTTTGTCCTTCATTCTGCAGCTCCCTCTAGTGGAGAGGGAGACTTTGGGACTCACTATGTCCTTTAGTCATTCATCCTTTGCTGCGTATTTCCCAGAGAGGCTCTCTAAACTTTCAGTTTAGAAGACAGGGCCTGTATGTATGTCGCTTTCTGTGTAGAAAAAACTCTAAGATATCCGTGGACTCAGAGATGTAGTGATGATTTTTGCTGAGACGGTCTGTGAACAGTTAGTTGAGTCTTCATTCTAAAAACTGTCTTTATGAAGAGTCTATTGGGATGTAGCAATTGGTAGCCTGCTCTCTCTCTCTCTCTCTCTCTCTCTCTCTCTCTCTCTCTCTCTCTCTCTCTTCTCTCTTCTCTCTTCTCTCTCTCTCTTTTTCTATCTCTATCTTCTCTCCACACACTTTTGTTGTGGACATTGCCTGGTGTCTCCTTGCAGAATTGGAGATGTTAACAAAGGGATCAAACTTATAATTACATTTAACTCTGGAAGTTTTAGTAGATTGTAAGGTTTGCCATAGAGGGAAATCTGACATTCCTCAATTTCAGATTCAACTAAAAACAATAAAACAAGACATTCCTTACTGCCTTCTCCTCAAGAATGTGAACATATGGGAAGAATAATACTTTGCCATACCAGCTGCAGTCTGGAAACTGAGAACCTTCAAACATTTAAAGATTTTCTGGGAACTGGAGGGATAGCACAGAAGAGAGGGCATTAACCTTGCATGTGGCAGACCTGGATTTGGTCCTTGGCATCCCATATGGCAGGGGTGGTGAACACGTGGCTCTTGAGCCGCATGCGGCTCCTGGCCAAAATGAATGCGGCTCTTTGCCTCTTACCATTATTTTGTATACTGTGGCTCTTTGCCAAGTTTGGATTTTGTTCTGCTGCTTTTGAGGAGGGGCCTCTGAGGAGAGATCTCAGAGCGTAGTCCAGCCCCCAGGCTGCGTCCTCCCGTCTCCCATCCCTGGAAACAACTGCACGGGCCAGCGATCGGGGACCCGTGTATCACATGTTGGGTCCCATCTTGCCGTTAGTTCTTAGTGTGGAGGACGCAGCACACCCTCACCATCACTGCAGGATTTTGACCCTGACTCAAAATGGCAAACTGCAATATTTGTTTAATAGATTATTGTTAAAATTAGATGCTTTTGTGTGTTTGTTTTGGCAGGTTACTGAGTGGTGTGGCTCTCTGACTCTCACAGTTTAAAATTTTGGCTCTTTGTGTCGAACTTGTTCGCCACCCCTGCCATATGGTCTTCTGAGCCTACCAGGAGTAATTTCTGAGCAGAGTCAGGGGTAACCCTTGAGTACTGCCAGGTGTGGCCCAAACACCAAAAATTAAATATTTCTACCTCTTCTCTAAATTATTTCTTCCTTTGGAGGGTCACAAAACCTTTGGAAATGATAAGTTTTTTTTTATTAGAATGTCTTTGTTGAATTATAAGATCTTGATTTTAAAAAATGGGGAGGTGGGCTGGAGAGATAGCACAGCGGTAGGGCATTTGTCTTGCACAAAATGAACCTGGGTACGATTCCCAGCATTCCATATGGTCCCCTGAGCCTGCCAGAAGTGATTTCTGAGCACAGAGCCATGAGTAATTCCTGAGCGCCAGCGGGTGTGACCCAAACACCAAAAAACAAGCAAACAAAAATAACAACAACAACAAAATGAGGATGGCTTCTCAAGTAGTGCTCAGGGGATCTAAGGCCACTCCTAACCATACTCAGTTAAGCAGGTCAGATAGTTCCATGTAAAGACTGAAGGATGCAATGATTCTTGGCCTGTTGGCCTTGTGCTGCTTGGAAACTTGGTGCTAGGAATGCCAGGGTCATTCTGGTGGTGCTCAGGGATTCTTGGTCCACACTCACACAGTGATGCTGAGATGGGCAGAAAGATACTGTTGTGAACTTAAAGTTGGTTTCAAGCACATCCTTGCTGTACTTGCTGTACTCTTTCCTCAGCTCTAGTTAATTGTTTATCCCTTTTAATGTATTTGAGCTATTATCACACATCGATTTTATTAACAAGCCAACTTTTTAAAAAGGTTTACAGTATTCATATCAGAATATTATATATTTTTGTTGAAAAATTAATTATGTTCATTTAAATGTATCTTAGTGGTTGAATGTGTCTACTTAACAGTCACACAACCCAGGTCCAAATCATAACTCAACTACATGGCTAGCTCTCTTAAAAAAACTTACTTCCAATCTATTTTTTGAATTTACTATCTTTGAAAGTTCTTAGGATTGTGTTATTACTTTATGGGTGCAAACAGTTCAGAATTTTCAAAGGCAAGACATTAGATCCTTGCAATGTTTTATATGCTTCTTTTACTCTGGTGAAGTCGCATCGTGATGACCTGGAATCTCATACTCACTCTCTTTCTTTCACACATATTTGGTTCTGGTATTTGCACATCTGGTTTAAGTGCTCATTGGAGCCCCACTTGGCCATGCTGCTTTCTTGGGTCAGGGTTGCAAAATTTAGTCAGAGTGTTTGCACACATGCTCACTAGGTCACATTATTTTAGCAGTGGTGTTCTCACATTTTCTGGTTATAGTACTTGCTGGGGATGTTGAAGTGCTCATCATGCACATGATCACCAGGATCAGACATAATGCTGGAATATCATTTTGTGTTGTGTTTCTTGCTGGGGATCACCCCTTTAACTGCAGTACTTGCACACCTATTGTAGTGTGATTGGAAATTGCTTGTGGCACTGGGGAAGCATGAACAGCAAAGATGACAGGATGGTTCTTGGCATATGTGTACCATGTAGGATTAAATTCATGATCTCATGTTTACAAAGTAAATAGTTTTTGCAGCGAGTCATTTACCAGCTCCCTGCAATATTCTAGTACTTTTTCAAAATATTATCAATTTATCACAGGCCACAATGTTATTAAGGTTTCAAAGGTTTAGACTTATACATCTCTCTCTCTCTCTATATATATGTATATATATACATCTCTCTATATATATAGAGAGAGATACATACACCACACACACACACACAAACACACACACACACACACACACACACACATATATATAAGTGATTACACCCACCACAAAAAGATCCCTCAACTCAATATTCCCATTCCTCTACTCTTTCCTTCTGGTAAGCTCACAAATTTTCACTGGGTTTGGGAGTTTTGTAGGGTATTTCCAATTCATTTGTTGCAATGACTTATATACCACATAAGAGTGGGACAATCTGTTTGTTATCTTAAACTTTCTAATTTTACTTAATATAATTACCTTAAGATTCTGGTTAAGGGCCCGGAGAGATAGCGCAGCGATGTTTGCCTTGCAAGCAGCCGATCCAGGACCTAAGGTGGTTGGTTCGAATCCTGGTGTCCCATATGGTCCCCCATGCCTGCCAGGAGCTATTTCTGAACAGACAGCCAGGAGTAACCCCTGAGCACAGCCAGGTGTGGCCCCAAAACAAACAAAAACAAACAAACAAAAGAAAAAAGATTCTGGTTAAGACATGATTATCATTTTTTCCTTAGTAACAAAGGTATATGAATTATGAAGAACATGACTTCTTCATCCAGTCATCTATTGACAAACATTTAGGTTGATTTCTTATTTTGGCTATTATGAAGAATGTTGCTATTGATTTAGAAGTGCAAATATCCTTTCAAGTTAGTGAAATATGAAATTATCAAATTTCAAATAAAATTGAAATTATTTGAAGGATAACTGCAAATTATCCTTTCAAATTTACATATACTCTTGACAATTATTTTGGAGTGATGTCTCAGATCATAAGGAATTTCTATCTTTCTATTTTTGTTTGTTTTTGGGTCACACCAGGGGTTACTCCTGCTTCTGCACTCAGAAGTCGTTCCTTGCAAGCTCAGGGAAACCATATGGGATGCCAGGATTCTAACAGGGGTCCATCCTGTGTTGGCTACTTGCAATGCAAATGCCTTACCACTGTGCTATTGCTCCAGCCCCTATTTTTCTATTTTGGGGGGGGGTTGGGTCACACCCGACAGTGCTCAGGTGCTCAGCACTGGCTCCATGCTCAGAAGTTGCTCCTGACAGGCACGGGGGACCATATGGGGCACCGGGATTTGAACCGATGACCTTTTGCATGAAAGGCAAACGCCTTACCTCCATGCTATCTCCCGGGCCCCTTAAGTTTTATACTTGCTCACTCTCATTCATAAAGGCATAATGTAAATTGGTTCGTTGTTTCATATAAAGAATCAAACATGTGAAATAAAAATGTGAAAACAAAGAAGAAGAAAAGATAAAGTTGTAAACTTCCTAAAAGCCAACAAGATATTTCTTAAAGAATCTTTATGTTATTTCCCACAGAGGCTACACATATTTGCTTTCCCACTAATAGTTTCTTTTTCTCTAGCTCCTCGCTATTACTTCTTTTCAATATTCTTTACATAAACCATTCAAACTTTGCATTTTTTCTGTGGACAATTTGGATTTCTTCTTCTGAGAAGTATCTATTCGTGTGTTTTTGTCATTTTGGGACTGAGTTTTTTAATTTTATGTTGTATTGTCTGAGTTATTTAAATATGGATCACAATTTTTGTGATATGAAAAATGTATAAATATCTTCTAATTGCCAGATTGATGTTTTGTTTTTGTGGTAATTTCTTTCACTTAATTTTCATGTTTTATTTTACCTGGTGTGTCTGTTGTTTGGGGGTCACACATAGTGGTGATCAGGACTTAACTTCTGGTTCTGTATTAAGAGATCATTTTTGGCAAAACTTGGGGGGACCATATGTAGTGCTAGGGGTCAACCCTAGGTGGGCTGCATACAAGGCAAGCACCCTCTCTTCTGTACCTTTCCAGTGTTGCATTTTTTTTTAATTTCATGTGGTCCAGTTTGCTCATTCTTGCTTTTGTAACATTTCCTTGTTCTTGGAGATATCTCTGAATACATCTTTGGTGTGAGGTTCTAGAATGCATCACTTATGTTTTCTTCAATTTGTTTTATGATTTCTGGTTTAATATAAAATCTTTTATTCATTTGAACTAATTTTTGTTCATGTTGTTAAAAAGTAATCTAATTTCACCTGATTTGTTCTAATGCCACATTGTTTTAATTCAGTGGTCCTCAAACTATGGCCCCCGGGCCACATATTGTATTTGTTCCCGTTTTGTTTTTTTCACATCAAAATAAGATGTATGCAGTGTGCATAGGAATTTGTTCGTAATTTTTGTTTTCACTATAGTCTGGCCCTCCAATGGTCTGAGAGACAGTGAACTGGGCTCCTGTTTAAAAAGTTTGAGGACCCCTGTTTTAATTGGTACTGCTTTTTTAATATAGTTTGAAGGCAGGGAGCATAATGCATACATTTTTTTTTCTCAGAATTGAAAATACATTCTTTCCTTGAAAGATATTTATTTGACAATTTGATGGGAATTACATTGAAGCAATACATTTAGGTAATTTTTATTTGTTTGGGTTTTGTTCTTTTTTATGCTCAGCCAATGTAGCTTGGTTGCTATTTTTGGTTTAATGCTCAGAAAACCATGAATCGCCAGAGATCAAGTTCAGTTTTTCTGTATACAAAACATGTGCTTCAGCCTTTGAGCTCTCTTTTTGGCCTGATATGGCCATTTTGAGAATGGATTCTCTTTTTAAACATGAACACAGGATTTCTTTCCATTTGTTCTGCTCTTCTATTTCTTTAAATAATATCTTAAGGTTTTTTGGGAGTTTTTTTTTTTTTTCCAAAAAGAAGTTCTTCACCTGCTCTGTTAGGTTTTTTTCTTTTAAAAAAAAATGCAACTGAAATGAAAAATTCTTTCCTCCAACTCATTGTAAATAGAAATGCCAGATATCTATCTATCAATCAATCTATCTATCTATCTATCTATCTATCTATCTATCTATCTATCTATCTATCTATCTATCTATCTACCTATCTATCTACCTATATATCTATCTATCTTGATTTTCACCCGCGATTTTGTTGAAATCATTATTTTTTCTAATAATCTTGTATGTGTGGATTATCTCTAGGGTTTTCTATGTACTATGTCACCTATGAAAAGTTCCATCTATTTATATCTTTCTAGTGCCTAATTGCTCCAGCCTCAAAAATCTATGTTGAAGAGTAATGTTGAGAGTGGGCATCATTGTTTTTATATAGACCAAGAAGATACATTCCAGGAATGCAAAGGTTATTCAACATATACAAATCAATTAATACAATAAATTATATAAGACAGATAAACATCATGTGATCATATCAATAGATATGAAAAGTATTTGGCAATGCTTTAAATATTATAAAATACAGGGGCCAGAGAGACAGCACAGTGGTGTTGCCTTGCAAACAGCCGACCCAGGATCTAATTGGTTCGAATTCTGGAGTCCCATATGGTCCCCCATGCCTGCCAGGAGCTATTTCTGAGCAGATAGCCAGGAGTAACCTCTGAGCGCTGCTGGGTGTGGCCCAAGAAACAAACAAAAAAGATACTATCACGCAAGTTTAGAAAAGGACACAGGAATGAGGAAAGTTTTGGGGCTGGAGAGATAGCATGGAGGTAAGGTGTTTGCTTTTCATGCAGAAGGTCATCGGTTCGAATCCTGACGTCCCATATGGTCCCCCGTGCATGCCAGGAGCAATTTCTGAGCATGGAGCCAGGAATAACCCCTGAGCAATGCCGGGTGTGACCCAAAAACCACAAAAATAAATAAATAAATAAATATTATAAAATACTAGAAAATTGAAGGATATAATGGAAAAATTTACAGCCCAACATCACACTCAATAGTGAAAACTGAAAGTTTTACAAAAATAGCACTTCAACTAAATTTTCCTTAACTCTGTCCTTCACCTAAACCCTGGATCTCTCTTTTCCTTTGGTTAAGTTATCTTAAGGTTCTCAGGTATGTGATCGCACTTTGTAATGAAAAAATAAATATTATACTGCTGACCTATGGTTTTGTACCGGGCTAGAGAGTAGCTTTTGTTAACCCAATTCTTTTTTCAGATAAGAAAACCGAGAATCAAGAAAAGATAGGGCCAGATCAATAGCTCAGTGACTAGGGCATTTTCCTTGCTTGCGGCTGTCCCAGGTTTGATTCCCAGCAACCTATATGGTCCCCTTAGCCTGCCAGGAGTGATTTCTGAACTCAGAGCTAGGAGCACCTGAGTACCATTGGGTGTAGCCCACAAATTAAAAAGAAACACACATCAAATAAAGTACACACAAATAGGTCACAGATAATAAATGTTTATGGAATTCAAAATAAGTTCTAAAATGTGATTTAAATTTAATCCTTTCCCACCAAAGGAGATTGACCCAATCCTTCATCTTAGAGCTCACTGGAAAACAAAACAAAATAGAAAAGACTAGAGCAAGCATAAGCCATTTAATGTTTTATCTTTTAGGTGTATATTATTTGCTTATCTATCAAATAAGTACAATTGTAACATATAATTTAGATACTACCTAAAATCTCTCTTCTCCTCAGTTTATGATAGCTACCTGCTAAGATTGCTTTTTATTTTATTTTTGACTTAAGGACTTTTCAGGGCACTTACCTTGATTTTGTTTAACTGTGCTGTAGTCTGAAAGTATGGGGAAATTTTACCACCACCATTAAGGTGTATAACTGTCCCAGTTTCCTCAACCCTTGGATGGAATATCTCTGTGTGTTTAATAGATGCTCTCAGTATTTCTCCTGTGTCAATAACCTCAGTTATCACTTCGGTGACTACTGACTTAAAGTCCTATATTATCCTTGACTCACTTTCAACTTTTCTATCAACATTTTTTTCATATCTCAATACCTTACACTTAATTATTTGTCTCCAAAATACTTTTAGAAGAACCCAGAACAGAAAAAATTCTTCCCTGCATGTAACTATTTACTTATCTGTCTTTTATAATATTTTTGAAGATGGAAATGTGTAATCATTTTTTCTATCAGACATATGCTTGTCCATAGGCAGCAGTATGAAGTGTTTGTTGAAATGAATTCAAATGGGAGAAATGGTCAGATTTTTAAGTTTATATACTTTATATCTATATAATTTTACTCTTATTGGAAGAAATAAGGAGAAATGACTAATGATAGCTCTTTTTAATGGCAAGGATTAGAATGATGTGGTCGAATTTCTCAGCCTTTGTCCATGTATTATTTTTACTTTAGAAAATCAACCATCCGAAGGATTGTGGCCCATTGTGGTTGCATGTTAATGAACAATTACTCCTGGCCCTTAGAGGATGATTGGTCTTGTAAGGCCAAAATTCTCCAGTAAAACACCCCCTGAGGAAATCTGGGGACAAAGAAAACTTAATCTTGGCACTCCCCCAGACTGACTTCCTTGCCTGGAATGAATAATTCCTTTTTCTCCACAACAGACTTCCTTAGTACCTTTAGAACAGCTTCTATGCCAGTGTTCTTCCAATGGTTTAATTCATAATTTTTAAAATTTGTATACAGGCTCAGGATCTTTGGCGCGTGGTTATAATTTTAACGGGTTTGATGGATAATGACAAAAGGATGATAACTATTATGTAACAGTTGGCAGGCACTGAATAATTTTGACTATGATTCCAGAAAAGAATAAGGGAAGGATTTGGCTGACACAGAAAAAGGAAGTCCTATTAGAGCCAGCCTAACTCTTTTTTGGCTATCAGTATTTTAGTAGGGGGATAGAGTAGGAGGGCAGAGAGACCATTAGAATATCTGGCCACCCTAGCCTCCCTGTTTAAGAAATTCCTAGATTTTGCTCCATGTTGTTCCCTATTTCTGATTCCATATTCACTCTTTAATATTCATTAGCATTCATAAATTCATAGTGGTATTATATTCTCTGAGACTCTCTGCACTAACCTTACTGTATAATTGGTTACCACTGTTGTCTGTATCATCTTTCTTTCTTTCTTTTTTTTTTTTTTTGTTTTGATTTTTGGATCTCACCTGGCAGTGCTCAGGGGTTACTCCTGGCTCCATGCTCAGAAATTGCTCCTGGCAGGCACAGGGGACCATATGGGGCACCGGGATTCGAACCGATGACCTTTTGCATGAAAGGCAAACGCCTTACCTCCATGCTATCTCCCGGGCCCCTCATCTTTCTTTCTTTAATGTCCTATTTTCTCTAGTTTGCATTCCAAAGTCTATTATAATATTGAGTCTGTGCATATATCTTCAGTTCACCTATATCTCTTTTTTTTTTATAGTGTTCATATGAGAAAATTCTAAACCAAACTCCCACTGGCAGTATTTGCTTTCATTCAAGCAAGCATCACTGTAGGTAATGACAGCTCTGGTGAATAGCTCTGGTGAATATTCTCACTATAGTCATGCCCACTAGTAAGTATTGTATGATGTTTGTCAATCATTGGATACCTCCCTGGTCTATTAGTTTCTCTGAATCCTCTATCTTTTTCGTATTCTTCTATCTCACCTGAAACCACTATTTATTTGTGACTCTTAATCTCAGCTGATCATCTTAATTCCTTCAATATGGAGAAAATAAAGACAAATAGAAAAACATCCATTGTCTACCATTTTTGTATTGACCTTTTGACCTCGTTTATGTTCACTGTATTATTACATATTCCCTAAGCTTGCTACTTAACAAATATTGATTATTATCTAAAGGCTTCTGTGAGACAGGTACAGTATTTATTCGAGTATAATGCGCACCCCTAATTTTCTATTAAAAATCGGTATAAAATTTTGTTTCACACCAAGCATTGTAATTGATAAAAAAAAATGTTGAACATGTGTGGCCATGATAAAAATCATTTATTGACATGTGTTTATTGGTATAAAAACAATGTAGAAATAAAATTACTAGTAACAATATTTATTTTAAATGCTTCAAAGTCAGATTCATCATCAGATATACTAAAGAGTTGTTCCCATTCTCGAGTTAATTTTTCATCGTTGTCCGAGTTGGCAGGAACATCTGTTTCTCCAGTCTCTTTGCTTTCTTCTGAGTCTGAATTCCACAGCAGGTCTTCTTCTGTGCCATCCATTTGATTGCTGATGCCTGTCTTCAAAAAACTCTTGATGATCATTTTTTTTTGGTATGTCTTACATGATGTTTTACCCAGGACGTCACGAGAGATAGGCCAGGTTTCTTGAAGTTTTTTTTTTCTTAGCCCTCGCGTATAGTGTACTACTGCAGCCTGGAAAAGGTGCAGTTCGATTTGCCTGCACCCCCATTGGACCAGCCATCACTGCCACCCCACCGCAGCCCTCGTTTATAACATGCACTCCCAAACTTTGATTTCTTTTTTTGGTAGAAAATTTTGTGCGTTATAATAGAATAAATACCGTAACCTAAGCACAACTAAGTTTAGTCCTCAGAGTTTGCATTGCCTACCTTTCATCAGTGAACGCTAAGAGATCTTGAATGTAAAATATACAAATAACAATGTGATAAGGTAACATGCAGAAAATCATGCATATCAATTGCGTACTATAAAGGACCAATTTTTAACGCATCTTGATAGAAGTCAATACCAAAAGTTGTCACCATAGAAAATGGTTTGGAAACAAAGAAAGAATGCAGAACACTTACTTTCACAATATTCCTCAGCAAAATCCTATTTTGCTTTTCTATGTGCATTCATTGCCTATTTCAAAGAATGAAGGAAATAAAAGTGAACTAGAAATAATTAATTTTTAAAAACTAACACAAAATACATTTGAAGCAACAAATTAGAAAAATATAGTACTATAGAATAATTCCCTGTGGTTTTTTGTTAAGGGAGAAGAGGTTTATATTTCATGGATGTTAACAGAGCATGGAATTCAGATATTCAACTCATCTCTTGCTTTAACTCTGAATGCTATGGCCCAAGGCAAGGGAATTAAACCAGTCAAATCTGGATAATAGCTTTCAGTGATCAAGCTCATCTCTGCATTGTGAAAAGTACCTGCTTGAAGCTGGTGAAATCATTTGAAGGTGCAAAGCTCTGTGGTGCAAGGCAGATCCTGCTCAGACCTGTGTGCTGTTATGAGAATTATGACTTTGCAGTCAGAGTTTGATGATTCCCAATCACTCTGTAGCTGAACAAATATTTTTAAAGTGATATTATTTCCAACTATTTATTAAATCCATGTGCCCAGAGGATCAGCCTATTTGAATTGAATTCTCTGATTCCTGTAGCCCTTCTCTAGAACACTGCCAATGTAAGTAAATTTTGGATGTAATAATTTCCGGGAAATGGATTCTTTTCAAAGAAAGGAAGTGAAGTTTAATATGTCATATAATACACACTTCAATTAGGAAGTTATAAACCCTTTAAAAAATGCAGCGTATTAGAGAACATTGTTGGCTTTTTTATGGTATACATTAGCCCTTAGAAAGTTTACTTCCACAAAGAAAAATATTTGCCTATGAAAATTAGACTAATGGAAACAAGAAAGTTGGTACACAGTTTTCTATCTGTGTCATTTCTTGCAAGCAGTACACCAACTTTTTTTTTCTGAAGTTTTTTTTTGTTTGTTTGTTTGTTTTCAAATGTATTTGTTAACAGCCAAGAAGACTAAGAGTATCTCTCTCTCTTTAGAAACTGGCAGGTACTTTATTCAAAAGCCAAGATTTCCTCTCTTGTAATGCAATATGCTAATGTAGAGTATCATCTAGCCTTTTTCATACCCTTCCATGTATATAGGAGTCAATGAGTTGATGCCAACAGGTTGATTCCTTAGTTACTGCTATTGTTGTGATTTATGAACCTTCCCTTGTCTTGACCCTTAGTTACTGGTCTTCTATTCTTTTTGCCTGTTTTTTGTTTAGGGGTCACACCTGGTGATGCTCAAGGGTTATTCCTGGCTACAAGCTCAGAAATCACTCCTGGCTTGGGAGCCATATGGGACTCCAAAGGATTGAACCATGGTCCATCCTAGGTCAGTGTGTACAAGGCAAATGCCCTACCGCTTGCACCACTGTTCCAGCCCCTGGTCTTCTATTCTTGAAACGGGGGCTGGAGAGATAGCATAGAGGTAAGGCATTTGCCTTGCATGCAGATGGACGGCAGTTTGAATCCCGGCATCCCATATAGTCTCCAGAGCCTGCCAGGAGCGATTTCTGAGCATAGAGCCAGGAGTAACTCCTGAGTGCTGCAGGGTGTGACCAAAAAATCAAAAAAAAGTTTTTAAGCCTAAAATAGGCTTGTCTGAAATAAAAAAAATGTATTAAATCTAGAATGTCAGTGAGAGTGCTCTTGGGCCTGCCACTCTAGAGACTCTGAACCAAGTCCTTCTTGTTCCAAAATTTATGTCTGACAGAACTGTCAGGAAATCCTTCATGCATTATTTAATCCTGCTGTGCCCTTTGAGGAACATTTGAGATGATTGGTGCTTCTGCAGCTGCCTGTAATAAGATAGGAATGTAGGATAAGAGTCATTAGAGACAAATTTGATACCAAATCATCAAGTCATGCCTTTTCCTCATGTTTCCAAAATTTAAATGCACTAACTTCTCTTCCAGCTTTCTCCTTCTTTCTAGCTTACTAGATTGAATTCTTGTGAGAGGATAAAACCCTAACCTCAACTCCAATATCTTTGTGTAGTAGACTAGATATACATAAGAGTTTGAGAGAAGGAAAATGAGTGACTTCAGTCTGGCACTCTGTCTTAATTAGTCCCTATAGCTACCTGGTTCATAGAACTGCCATGAGATTGCTATGGAGCACTGACAAAGGATAAAGATGAGCATTCCAAATGTAAGATGTAGTGATAATGAATGTATCCTGACGATAAATATACCATGAGTATACTAATGAATAGTCGTCTTACATTTTTTAAATTTTTATTTAATTAAAGTATCGTGATTTACAAAGTAATTGTTAGTTGAATTTAAGGCATATACTATCTCAACATCAATCCCAACACCCACTGTTAATGTCCATCACCAGTACTACTATTTATTTTTACACTTAAAAAATAAAAACATTCCTCTGGTCTCATGATTATACAGCAATTTGATTATGGCAAAATAAATAAAAGATTTTTATCAGTTGTGGCTGGGATATGTAATCATGCCAAGATTTAAAAGCAAGAAGCTCGAGTTTATGAGAATTATGCACACTACTTCTCATATGTTCTCCATCTACAGGAAAAGAGTAGAAATTGAAAGAAATAAGAATTTCTCTTATTTCACAAAATCCAATGCTTGAAATAAAAGGGACTCAAATAAAATTTTATAAGATTTCATCTAAAACACATGTAACAATATTTTCTGAGGCAACATCTACACAGAAAAGGAACACCTCTGTTTAATAAATACATTTTTAAAAATGACTGAGTGAATGAAATAAATCACATTGTAAGAGTCCCTGACATTTGGAATAAATGAATTAAATAATCACATGAATTGCTCATTGGTTAGGCACCTGGAGAATACACATCAGATCTTCCTTATGAGACAGAGCAAGTTCTGAGCCTCAGTTAGATCGTGGGAAAGCTTCACCTTCCACCTCCCCTCTTCTTACTAATGATCTATTGGTGCTCTGTCTTTTGTTCCATTAAAAGAAGCTGACATTTGATCTAAGAAAGATCACTAGGTTCCCCTTTACTCCAAACTTCTAGGATTAGCATTAAATTCCCCTTTGTAACATCTTTGGATTTTACCTTTCTTTTAGCCAATACTCTAGACTTGTCAACCTCTTAGGTTTTCCCTCATTTCTTTACTCTATGTCTCACCACATTTTGGAAATTGTACCAGGATTTTCAGCAAATCTTTTCCATGTTTTAGATCTTACAGTCCTAGCCTTGAATCTGGGTCCTTAAGATGCAGCCTGCTTCTCACCTAACTTCAATGGTGGCACCTTAGGGCAGGATGCATCTCATCCTGCATTGCTATTTAGTTGGATGCTTACTGGGTCAGCCATTAATATCTTTGGCAGTTATTATTTCCTTGTATTAGACAATTATTCCACCTCTCCTCCCTTCTATTTAAACAATGGTAGTTTAAAAGAGCAACAACAGCAATGACATTTGGAATTAAATAAAGTGGTATGAACTCCAACTCGCTATTCTGCTGTGTAACCTTTGCAATTTCTTGGAACTAAGTAAGATCTGCTCCTCCTCAATAAGTTGGAGGTGATAAAAATCAGTGCTTACCAAGTTTTTCTGAGCTTTAAAGGAATCATATGAGAACCAGTGTCAAGAGCGGGGCATAGACCACATGTGAGCAAGGCATTCTTGAGGGACAATGAACTAAGTGTTCTAAATTCAAATGACTTTTTGTCTGATTGGCTTTGTTTTTTACTTGATTTATATTTTTAAGTACAGCTATATATCTCAAAACTCCTGCTATATTACAATACAAAAACACTCTGATATGATATTATTTATAATTGACATTTCTTCAGAATTGCCTTTATTGTTCCACTCACATAGTTCTTGGTTTGAGTGAAAAAAGTTTCTGTTAGAGCACATAATTTTCCAAAAAAGATCTACAAAATTGGGAATACTTTTAGGTTTTGAGCAGAAAGTTCATGTATGAAAGTGGGATATAGTTTGATATGCAATGTAGCAGAACTATCTCGAAGCAAGAAGTTAGATGTTAGAACTATCAACAAATGTGAAACTCTGCTTCCTGTTGATGAAAGGTTTTAGAAAAATTGTTGAGCATTTTAATTTCAGTTTCCTTGTCATTATATAAAATATAATAGTAATTATATTATTAATAATAACAATAATAGCTGCCCCAAACATTAATAGAAAAATATGATATAGGGCCCATCACATTATCTGTTCATCACAGTGTCAGTTACTTAGGATTTACTCAGCATATATAGGATGATTTTAATAATTCCTTCCAATGGAATCTTATCTATAGTTTGAAGCTGTTCTTAGTCCAGACCTATCTTATTAAAATACCATCATTAGATCAGATCACCCTGCTGTTCAGTGTCCTCCAAAACTTCCTTTATTGTATGTAAAAGTCAAGATCCATGCAGAGACTCAGCCAAATGCACTGTTTCCTTTCTTAGTTATAGGCCCTTTTTTCCTAGTATTTATTTATTTGTTTGTTTGTTTTTGAGTTTTGGGCCACACCCAGTGACGCTCAGGGGTTACTCCTGGCTATGCGCTCAGAAGTTGCTCCTGGCTTGGGGGACCATATGGGAACCAGGGGATCTAACCGCGGTCCGTCCTAGGCTAGGACAGGCAAGGCAGGCACCTTACCTCCAGCGCCACCGCCCAGCCCCCTTTGTTAATTATTTATTTGTACTTTTCCTTTTTACTCCTGTTGACACTTGCATTGAGCAGGGTTTGCATACATGTTTGGCTCTGGTCTTACCACCAGAAAGCGCTAGTGGCACCAGGAACTGTAGGCCAAAGAACTGAGTGATTGACACATACAAAGAACATTGGGAATTGAACTTGCAGTCTTATACATGCTATACAGATATTTTAATCACTGAGCCATCTCTAGTCCCCAGACATAGCATTTAAAGACTTAGAAACATTTAATATAAACAGTTAGAATTTATTGTTTAGAGTACAGGCTACCCTGGGGTGGGGTATCTATTCTCTCTGTTATTTTGATACCCTAGAACACTTCCAGGCCATCCCAAGTTTTTATTTCATTTTAATAATCATATTTTTTTTTGTAAATCAACTGCACTATTTTAACATTTGCCTTAGTGCCTTTAGTAGAGGATGAGCTCCTTGAGTCAGCAGGCCGGTATTTTACTGCATTTGGTTTTACCTCCAAACATACACTTAGTTGCTTATGCTCCTTTTTATTGGAAAGACGAAAAGCTCTGGAATTTTCGACTCCATTATCTGTCATTACCCCCAATCTTTTCACACCTTCAGTTCACAAATACTAAATTCCATTGCACCAAAAGAATTTATTGAAGACTTTGCCTTTAATTTTCAAAATCAGATGATTGATTAATACCATTTAATGACATCTATTCAGTAGTGGTCAAATATCATGTCCAAAGACATTTTCTCCTTGACAGAATGGAAGTACATGTTATGCTGGTTGTCTCGAAGGTAAAGCTTGGAAGTGACAGCTCTGGGCATTAAGAGGAGCATAGGGCGTCCCTCTGTTCTAGTCCCCCTGTTGCCCACACATGAAAGAAAGCTGCAGTTTTACTCTCCTGGGGCTCTGCCTATCTACCCAACCCCCTAATTTTGCACAATCTGACTTCAGGGCAGATCAGAGAGAATCAGAGAAGTTCCTCTTAAGGAAAGAAACAGACAAAAATATAATTCTCTCCCTCCCTTTTTATTATGGGGATGACAAAAAATGTGCTTAAATAGATAAGTACTATTTGGTTACAGTACTGTGTCTTATCAGCTTTTAGTTCATTTCAAGATTAGAAATCAAGGTTTGAGAGCATCATTTTAATTTGTGTCAATTATAGCAGAAATTCCAGAATGGGCCCCGAAGAGGTCCCCCAATAATGACTATGCATCCTCACTGTTAGCATCTGGGGTTCTGAAGAATGGAAAGAAGACCCCTTGAACTTCTATTCAAGGAGTATGAGAAGCTCCCAGAATCCAGATTCAGGACTAACAGGAAAAGGACATTTACTCAGCTGCTATAATCTATGTTTCTCCACACTGAACCGTGTCATTTTAATTTGATGTTTCTTTAGAAAACCCTTGGTTCCCCTCAGAACCTCAAAAAGCACAGGGAGGTCTGCAAGTTTTCCTTTGTCCCTCAGGGGTACACTGGCCTCTGAGATATGGTTAAGGGTCCAAATTTGACACATTATGAATTTCCCAGGCTGAAGGTCAAAAAGACAAGCCAGAAGGCTGCAGGCTTCAAAGGCCTGTATGAGGTCCTGTGGTAGAGTAACCCCTGGAAATGTCTCTGATGTGAACGACACCTGGACAAACATGAGAGATAGAGCTTAGTGCTTTTTTCTACTGCACTTTTCTCTCAGCACAACTTGCCAGAATTATCTCCTCTTGTTTCCAGGCACAAAGGAGCTTTTGTGGTGGTGGAGGCAGGGGAGACAGTGCAGGCTGGATGAGACATTTCTCAGAGCCAGTCTTTTACTTTTAGACTCAGCTAGCCTGTGCATCTTGCCTTGTGAGGATCACTCAGGGATACCACCTCCACATTCCCTAAGTTCCTTGTTCTAATGCAACTACCTTTGCCTGTCATGGTAGAGACTTTACTCAGAACATCTACTGATCTTTCACAGGATGAATATGTCTGACTTTTCTGCGCAGGGATCTGATTCAATCAAAACACAACAAATCTTGGTTTAATAAATCAATGAATGAAAACGTACATTAGTCCTAAAAAAAAACCCTCATATTTAGATGTAGATGTCAATTCTGACTTAGAGAAAATAGTTCATTTGGGAAAAGATAGAAGGAAACATCAATAAGAAAAAGAGAAGTAGAACAAGCATGAGAAGACAAATCACAAAAGGTGACTTTAACAAGTTACCATGGTAGAAAGCTTGAATGCATCTTGCTGGAATGCTCAAAGTGTTGACAAAGTGCAGTCATCTCAGAATGACCTCACTAGAAGTACAAAGGAACCAGAGGGTGTAGTACCATCAGGCATTAACAAAAGATTGTTCTCAGGAGCTTCACTGAGTTGCCAGGTTGAGTGGACTCTTGGACAAAGTCAGATAGAGATGTTCTGATCACTGGAAAGGACATTAGTGAGAACTTGAATGGCAGAGAACATCTGTGGCATTTGATATCATCCCATTCACTCCTGTTTCCATTCCTTTCTTTACTCTGTCACTGATTGTCAGGTGAACATTAGGGGCAGGAGAACATTAGAGTCACTGGTTCCTTTAGCCATACGGATTGCAATGATTTCTAGAGTACAGCCACTTAGAGCAGCAGTCTCCTCTGTATTGGTACCATTCCATTATCCATAAGGCTAATATGGATACATGTTTCAGCAAATGAATCTTTTTGTCTTAACTTGGTTACATTAATTTACAGCACTATACATGTTAAAAGACTTCATAATTCACATCTAGCAACTCTACTACCACCAAATTTTTATGAATAATCTTCACAGCAGCTCATTGATCCCCCTTCACTCATTCACCCACTCTTGTTATCTAACTTCTGCAATAAGAATTCAAGAGTATTTTTTAAATTGATTTAATCTCTTCATTTGTTTCCTTATTTATTTCCATGAATGAGTAAAACTACCTGGTGTTTGCTTTTCTCCCAATTGATTTTTTTACTATAATCTTCTCCAATTTCACCCAGGTTGTGTAAATGACAAGATATGTTTTGCTTTTAATAACTGAGTAATATACTATTGTGTGATATATACATGTGGCAAATAGTACCATATTTCGTTTTTTCCATTCTGCTATGATTGCACACTTGCATCATTTCCAATCTTGGAAATAGTTAACAAACTAAACTTTCAGTGCATTCTGGTTGCCAGTGATTCTCTTGGTTCGTATTCCCAAATTTCAGTATCTGTCTTATTACTCAGAGGATTGAAAAAACAATTATTGCATTTGAAATGGAAGTGAAAAGTTTAAAAACAGTAGTGTCATAGTTCAGAGGTTTTGAATATTTTCTGCCATTTTCCCTCCAAATATGGCAGAACGAACTTAAGATTTTAGATCCTTTCTTGAGCCCCTTTTATATTAAACTAAGAGCAGAACGGTAAAATGATTTGTCTAAGAACAGCCAATTAATTAATTAGGACAAGATGAAGGACTCATAACCCCTATGCTTATGCCCTGCCAGTCTGGTCTTCACAAAAACCAGTCCCAAGAACTATGGAGAATGTCCCCTGAAAGTATTAGAATGATTTGTTAAAGAACTCTGTACTAGAGAAGAATGAAAGTGAAAATTTTAAGTGGTAGAAAAGGAATGGAGGTGCCAGATACAAGGACTATAAAGTCATACAATGTGCCAACCTCATGCTTTGGGTCTTAGAGCCATCTTTTACTCTTCACAAAGTCTGTAAGAGAGATGTATAGTGAAGTTACAACCTATTTTCCCTCTACCCCCAAAGGATTTCTGACTTTCTATCTCTATCTATTGGTTTTTAAATAATTCATCATAACTTATTCTGAACCTTCACTCCCAGGAAGTAGCAGGAAATTAAAAATGAAACAAAAAACCAAAACTCACCTAAATTTGTCAAGTTTAAGTCGTGGAGCTGCCTCTGCACTGTCCAAGGTCAATAGTTTACTTTGTCAACAGCTCAAAACAAGGTGCTTGAATATCTTATATTCATGAAGATACTCCTATGCTGGTCTCAAGAGCACAGAGGCAACATCTAATCTGAGCATCTGTCACTGGCAGCATTTACTTTCAGTGTTTTCATCTCTATGGAAATGCCAGAAGTCTCCTCTGGCTACAGAAGGAGTAATCTCTTTAAGACATATTAGAGGGCGAGAGAGATAGCATGGAAGTAAGGCTTTTGCCTTGTGTGTAGAAGGTCGGTGATTCGAATCACGGCATCCCATATGATCCCCTGAGCCTGCTAGGAGTGATTTCTGAGCCTGGAGCCAGGAGTGAATCCTGAGTGCTGCTGGTTGTGACTCTCCCCACCCCCCCAAAGACATATTAGAATGGAAGAAAGAGCTCAAGTGGTGGAGTCCATACATGATTAGAATGTCTTAAACCCTATATTATCCAACACTTTCAGGTGTGGAAACTTTAAATATGTCTTTTTAAGCTAGATGGATAGATATAGATAGATAGATAGATAGACAGATAGATAGATAGATAGATAGATAGATAGAAAGATAGATATAGCTATATCATATATATATGTTTATCTTTTTTAAACATCATGTTAAATAATTGTCATTCTGTAGCACATTTAAATTAATAGATTCCTTTTGGGGAGTATGGTAATGGGGACACACCTGAATTTGTGCTCAAAAATCAGTCCTGTCAGACTTGGTGGACCATATATGATGCTGAGGATCAAACTCGGGTTGGCTGTGTGCAAAAAGTCCTACCAATAAAGGAATAGATCCATCAGAAGAAAAATGGAGTTGAAGGGCAGAGCAAGGAAAGATATGTAATGCATATGTAGGGAACAATAAAAACATGAGAGTTTCCCAAGAAGGATGAACACAGACAGGGCTGTGTAGGGACCCAATGTGAGTTACTGGGATCTCAGAAGAGTCGTGCTCCAAATGGAGCCCAAAGGCAGATATAGAGCCCCTTCCTAGACAGGAGCTAGTGGAAGAGGTGAGGCCCTTCCTGGGAGAGCACAGAGAGAAACTAAAGAAGTCTATCTCATGGCCAAGAGGTGGTTTTCTTGACCTGTTGGCACATACATGGAGCCAGCACTGCATCTCCTAACTCCCACGTGGAACTCACTGTTCCAGTCACAGATGACACTGACCACCAAGGGCAAGGGCAAGGGCAACATTTCAAGGCCTGTGCAGCCCACTCTAAGTGAGGTTTCCTTTGATTCTATTCTTCTTGTTCCATCCGAGTAGGACTTCTGTTCCCATTCAGAAGGCAACTGTGAAGTCCTATTCACTTTCAATGGTTCATTTTGTTCAGTGGGGACTTGGGTTGTTTAGGAGGTTTTCTCTTTTAAATTCCTTTTTTTTCTTTTTCTTTTTTTTTTTTTTTTGAAAATAGGGTCATAAAGAGCTTTAAGATGCCATGCATGAAAAGCTCTGGATAAATGCAGCTTGTACTGGATTGTAAAATACTGTATTGTTCTGAGCTTAATTCCTTGGGTGAGACTAGAATTGGTAATTTCCTTGTCCCCGGGCAGAAGCTGAAATAGCTACAGGCTCCAGACTGGACACAGACACTTGAACTGGAGCAATCAGGAGCCACTGAAGGGATGGGAGATAAGAAGGGAACCTGAAGTCCTTAAGAGAAATTCTTCTATTGGTCCTGATTTAATGGAACTTTTCATTAAGAAAAAATAGCAATTGAGGGGGCCGGTGAGATAGCACAGCAGTAAGGTGTTTGCCTTGCATGCAGAAGGACGATGGTTCGAATCCCGGCATCCCATATGGTCCCCCGAGCCTGCTGGGGGCGATTTCTGAGCGTAGAGCCAGGGGTAACCCCTGAGCGCTGCCAAATGTGACCCACAAACCAAAGAGAGAGAGAATAGCAATTGTATGAAGAAACATCTTTTTGCTATTTGAAGCAGCACTTCTCTCTTGGCCTCCCTTTTTTAATCTCTGTTGTAATAATGACTGTGCTTAAGCTTTGTGTTAAGATTACATTGCAGATTCTTCACTGTGCTTTTCCGATAGTTTGTGCCTGTCAGACATTTGACATGTTTCCAACATGGAGCAAGAATATTATAGAGCCCCATGGTTTGTTTCTTTAAATGATTGAATGTGTACTAGCAGATTCTACCTGTCTCAGCATTGAGTGTATGTCTTACCCGGGTACCCCCAGATATCAGCAGAGGTATTCCTTTGCCTGATACTTACATAACTTACTTATACTGAGGCTCAAGATCCTCTTTTGCTTCAGTTTCTGGTGGATGGGGGAATCTACTTGTATCATACACTTGGGGAGTTTCAGGAGACTTGGACTAAGCATTTGCGTTCACTTGGTGGGAAACATTTCACTATCTCCTTCTACCCATTATGCAGAATAACTCCACAGTTCATAGGATTAAATTTGTATGCTAGCAATAAGAAATAACTAGAGACCTAAACAGTTATGGGGTCTTCACTTCAGGAAAGGTACAGAACTCAGAAAATCATTTAAGAACAGTACATTAAAGTCCACTTGGTGTGCAGGGATTTTCATGGCTTGTGGGAGATTTCAACTCTTCTATCTTTTCTTCCTCTGCTTAACAATTTGCAGAACATATGGTTTGAAGATCACTTTAGATCACTCTTTCTACCCGAAATTACTAATGTGTTTTTTCTAAATATTATGCTTTGCCCAAGAATAATTCTAAATATTTCCCTCTAATTTTCCCCATAACCAGTATCAATACCCAGAAAAGCTGAATTATCCCTCTCTGGACCCAAGTATTAAAAGTATTCATCAGCGAATGTTTTCACTAACTTAGAGACAATGAGTTTCTAGAAATTTCAAAACCTCTTGCTCCAGTCTTAACACTGTGGGATACTAAGAGTCAAGTCTGGGTCCCAGGAAACAGTGCCCAAAGGGCCCTCTGAGAATGGAGCATGAAAAAGCAAACATCTCCCAGACACAAAGCTCCAGCTGCCCTCCCTACTGGGAGCTATTCATGTGAAGTGTCAGGGTGTCTCTGGCCAGGGCTTGCCACTCTGTCTTCTCTTTTCAGCTTGATTTGAGCCCTTTCCATATGTTTTTCCTGCCTCCAGGAAATGTAGCTGTTTTAGTCATATAATTTCAGAGCAGTTATTTAGTTATTTTCATGCTAAGGAAAAGGAGAACTGGTACTCACTATTGAAACCAGCATACCATTCTCCACTTCCTTTCAGAGAGCTCTCAACGCCCGCTCCCAGGGTCCTGTGCCTTCAGCTTTTTGTGCTGCTGCTTTGGTATTTCTGTTCCTCAGATGTAACACAGTTTAAATATCATTCCTTCTTGAATTTGTACCTTCATTGTCCCAGCATCTGTGCTTGGGGGCTCTCCAGCTCCCTCCCTTTTCTTTCTTGCTACTGTTTTCTTTTCTCTCCTTTGTTGACAAGTTCATTTATTCAGCTCAGCTGCCCCCTTCCTTTCCTCTTTGCTATTCCTCACACTCCTCTTAACCAGCAAACTCCTTGAATAGTGTGTGTGAGTGTGTGTGTGTGTGTGTGTGTGTGTGTGTGTGTGTGTAAACCTATTTTTGTCCTCAAAAATCTGATGGGGTGGGAGAAGTATGTCTCCTTCTCCCCAAATTCTAAATGTCCAGTATAGCTAGCTAGACAGGACACAGGGTCAAGTTTATGCATAGGCCAAGGGCTGTGTAATTTGCAACACAATGCTTGTTGCCTACCCTTAGGTATTTCTCATTCCTAACTGAATTCCTACTTTCAGCACACAGCATACTGCTTAGGCCTGTGTTCCAGGAGGTGAAATCTCCCATCAGCCTCCAGCTGAGATTGTGATTGGTCTGACAAATCTTGAGCTTTACAATTCTCTGTTCATTGATTGGCTTAAATAGGGCATCTGAAATCATTGCGTTCCTTGAGATTGAAGAATAAATTGTAGAAGCTAGCTGCATTGAAGGTAATAACTTATTTCCTTAAAAAATAAACTGAAAATAATTTTTAAAAGTAAAAATCTATTCTAAACCTCCTGGATGTTTCTGGAAACAGTGATGTTGCAAGTTCCTAAAGTCATCTTGAAAAATTAGAGGGCAAACTTCAAGTAACAAAAAACATTCCATTGATAAAAGGCAGAAAATAAACATAAAAGTGGTATGAGTGCTTGCTGACCTCATAAGTTGCTGATGTTTTGATTCTGGACTCATGTTAGGAAAGTCTGTTATTTTTTCTAAATAAATCTCCCCTTTTAGCTATTTTGTCTTGCTGATTAGGGTATTTTATAAGCAACTTTTCCAACCAGCCTCTCTCTTCCCTGCATATCTTCTGACACAGAGCATAAGCATAAAGATAATTGCTACTAATTTCATATCAATGTTCATGTATCAGATATTATTCTGACTGCTTTCAATAAAGTAGCTCAGTATGCTAAAATATTTTTAAATTTAATTTACTTTATTAAAAGAGCATTTCATATGTTGACATAGTTGATTGTAATACATTTGTTTTTAGATAAATTCTTTTAGATTAAAAGAATAGAAAGATTTAAAAAAAAAAGAAGTAAGCTGAGGAGAAGGAAGAACAAGTGAGGCACAAGCAAATTTGTGAAAATTATTATATCTCCAATGAGGTCATTAAGTCATTGTCATTATGTTTTAGTAAGAGCTGCCAGGTCTCTCTGAAGATGAGATAGTGGGGGGGGGGGAGGGAAGAGTGCCCACACTCACTCCAAAAAGTCCTGGTAATAGCAGTCCAAATACCAGCATACCTGGAGTTTGGTCAGATTGGTATTTCTTTTTGTTTGTTTGTTTGTTTGTTTGTTTTTTGGGGCCACACCCAGTGACACTCAAGGGTTACTCCTGGCTATGTGCTCAGAAGTCGCTCCTGGCTTGGGGGACCATATGGGAAACCGGGGGATCGAACCACGGCCAGTCCTAGGCTAGCGCAGGCAAGGCAGGCATCTTACCTTCAGCTCCACCGCCCGGCCTCAGATTGGTTTTTCTTTTTGTTTGTTTGTTTTTTGATCTTTATATTTTTTATTTAAACATTTTGATTACATATATGATTGTGATTAGGTTTCTGTCATGTAAAGAACACCCCCTTCACCAGTGCAACATTCCCACCACCAATGTCCTGAGTCTACCACCCTCCCACCCCACCCGCACCTGTACCTAGACAGGCTTTCCAGTTCCCTCATTCATTCACATGCTTATGGTAGTTCTCTGTGAAGTTATTTCTATAACTGCACTCACCACTCTTTGTGGTGAGCTTCATGAAGTGAGCTGGAAGTTCCAACCCCCCTTTCATTGTCTCTGCTGATTGTTGCTAAAATGGCTTTTATTTTCTTTAAAATCCATATATGAGTGAGACTATTCTAGTCTCTCTCTCCCTCTGACTTATTTCACTCAGCATGGTAGATTCCACATACATCCATGTATAGGAAAACTTCATGACTTCATCTCTCCTGACAGCTGCATAATATTCCATTGTGTATATGTACCACAGTTTCTTTAGCCATTCATCTGTTGAAGGGCATCTTGGTTGTTTCCAGAGCCTGGCTATTGTGAATAGTGCTGCAATAAATATAGGTGTGAGGAAGGGTTTTTTGTATTGAATTTTTGTGTTCATAGGGTATATCCCTAGGAGTAGAATAGCTGGGTCGAATGGGAGCTCAATTTCCAGATTTTGGAGGAATCTCCATATTGCTTTCCATAGAGGTTGGACTAGACAGCATTCCCACCAACATTGGATAAGAGTTCCTTTCTCCCTACATCCCCGCCAGCACTGATTATTCTCATTCTTTGTAATGTCGCCAATCTCTCTGATGTGAGGTAGTACCTCATCATTGTTTTGATTTGCATCTCCCTGATGATTAGTGACGAGGAACATTTTTTCATGTGCCTTTTGGCCATTTGTATTTCTTTTTTATCAAAGTGTCTGTTCATTTCTTCTCCCCATTTTTTGATGGGGTTAAATGTCTTTTTCTTGTAAAGTTCTGTCAGTGCCCTGTATATTTTGGATATTAGGCCCTTATCTGATGGATGTTGGGTGAATAGTTTCTCCCACCCGGTGGGTGACTCTTGTATCCTGGACACTATTTCTTTGGAGGTGCAGAAGCTTCTCAGTTTAATGTATTCCCATCTGTTGATCTCTGCTTCCACTTGTTTGGAAAGATTAGTTTTCTCCTTGAAGATGCCTTTAGTTTCAATGTCATGGAGTGTTTTACCGACTTGTTGTTCTATATACCTTATGGTATCAGTTCTGATATCAAGGTCTTTAATCCATTTGTATTTAACCTTCGTATATGATGTTAACTGGGGGTCTATGTTCACTTTTTTGCAAGTAACTAACCAGTTCTGCCAGCACCACTTGCTGAAGAGGCCCTCCCTGCTCTACTTAGGATTTCTTGCTCCTTTGTCAAAAATTAGGTAATTGTACGTCTGGGGGACAATGTCTGAGAACTCAAGTCTATTCCACTGATCTGAGGGTCTGTTTTTATTCCAATACCATGCTGTTTTGATAACTATTGCTTTGTAGTACAGTTTAAAGTTGGGAAAAGTAATGCCTCCCATTTTCCTTTTCCCTAGGAGCGCTTTAGCTATTCGAGGGTGTTTATTGTTCCAGATGAACTTCATAAGTGTTTGATCCACTTCTTTGAAGAATGTCATGGGTATTTTTAAGGGGATAACATTAAATATGTATAATGCTTTGGGGGAGTATTCCCATTTTAATGATATTAATCCTGCCAATCCATGAGCAGGGTATGTGTTTCCATTTCCATGTGTCCTCTCTTATTTCTTGGAGCAGGGCTTTATAGTTTTCTTTGTATAGGTCCTTCACGTCTCTGGTCAAGTTGACTCCAAGATATTTGAGTTTGTGTGGTACTATTATGAATGGGATTGCCTTCTTGACTTCATTCTCTTTCCTATCACTATTGGTGCATAAAAGGCCATTGATTTCTGTGTGTTAATTTTGTAGCCTGTCACCCTGCTATATGAGTCTATTGTTTCTAGAAGTTTTTTGGTAGAGTCTTTAGGGTTTTCTAAGTAGAGTATCATGTCATCTGCAAACAGTGAGAGCTTGACTTCTTCCTTTCCTATCTGGATTCCCTTGATATCTTTTTCTTGCCTGATCGTTATAGCAAGAACTTCCAGTACTATGTTGAAGGGGAGCAGGTGAGAGCAGACAGCCTTGTCTTGTACCAGAATTTAGAGAAAAGGCTTTTAGTCTTTCTCCATTGAGGATTATATTTGCCATTGGCTTGTGGTAGATGGCTTCAACTAGATTGAAAAAGGTTCTGGGGTTTGAAAGTCTGAGATCAGAGTGCTATTAGGCTCAAGTTCAGTGACAGTTCTCTTCTTGGCTTGCTTCTGGTTATTTGATCTCATAGAGAAAGATAGGGAGATCTTTCTTTTTTTTTATTCTCCATTCCCTTTGCAGTTGCAATTTCCTAGTGTCAATACTTGAAGGTCTTGAAGACTGCAGGTATTTACATATTTATTGCGGTGACTAGGTAGCATTCTTAAGACTTCCCCTCTCCCAACTGCTCACACAACTATTAACACTGCTGGTGATGAAGAGTTGACCTTCTGAGTCAACTCAAAACTTGTTTAATGCTCATCTTTTGATCTAAATAGATTTCAGTGACCCCAGTCATGCTTTTCAGATCAGCTACCCAATTTTTCTGGATGGTCCTTCCCACAGTGTCCCTTACAGGACAGCTACTCTTCCATCATGCTCTAATACCTATTTCCAATGTCTCTGTGAAATAACCCCCTAAAAGCTTCAAGACTAGGCTGTTTCCTAGGATGGTGGGCTAGGTAAGCTCTAAACAAAATTCATAAATAGAGTGTCCCTGCCTTCAATTATCCTCATTCAGCACATCACCAGAGACTATTTTTGGAAACCCATACAGTGCTAAAAGGATTGACTGAAAGTTTCCAGCTCTCCTCTCAGGATTATGTATAGACCATCACCTACTAGAAAAGAAATAAACAGGCAAAGAGGCAGCGAGATGTGCCTTCAAAAACTAAAACCTACAGATAGGGAAAGAAAAAGACCAGTGAAGAGTAGAAAAGGCAAGGTAAAGAAAAAGAATGTAAAATATAAAATAAATACATACATAGCAAAGAGTGCCAGCCCTATTTTGATTCACTGAGTATGCTCCTACATATCTATGAGAAAGAAATTTTAACATATCAAGGTCTTTATTTAAGAATCAACCTGTTTAATATATAAAGTGACAGATCTTATCTAATCAATTTTCTTGAGGTAATATCAGTTACAGTATTGTGTAAATTTCATGTCATAAAACATTTGTATTTATTGCATCATGATTATCATTAAAAGTCTAGTTTCTCTTCATTAGCATCCATTTGATGCCATTTACCTGATTCACCACTTACCCCAACCTTTTTCCCATTTGTAAACTACCAATCAGTTTCTATGACTGTTTCTTTTTAGTTGCTTTGTTTCATCATATTTTGACATCTGAATGAAGTCATTCAGTATTTGTCTTTCATTTTCCAACTTAACTCACTTAACTTAATACCCTCAAATACCACCACGTTGTCACAAATAGTGAGATTTAAGTTCTTGATGTCCTATCTGCCTGGAATGCCCTTTGTAACAAATTTTCAAATGTGTGTGTTTACCTTCTCTGCAGAGTTTAACACAAA
>PVKC010004958.1:0-34384 GCA_004027635.1 Crocidura indochinensis | reverse complement strand
CACTCTCTAATGAATCCATGAAGAAATGTCAAGTAAAATTTTTATATGTATGCTAATTTGAAAGCAAATAATTTTTCTCAAAATAGAATCTAAAGTGTCACTGAATACACAGAGGTATATTTTGTAGACTTTGAAAGATTAAAAAAAAACATAGATTGCTAATGTGCCTCACTGCACTGTTACTCCATGAGTGACTTACTGTGACTTAGAATAAATGAGGTTTTTTTGTACAGACTATAAAGCATGGTGTCTAATTTTCATGCCTTTGCCATCTGTAGGTAACAGAAGACAAAATGTTGACCATTTGTATGTGTCCATTTTGAGAAAGAAACATCACTTTTTGTTTTTTGGGCAGAAGAGATTAATTTTAGCACAGCTGATCTCCACAAGTGTACTTAAGTTCACATAAGTTCTTGGAATTTGGACTTGCCTCTGGTGCATTTTTGCAGATAGAAACCCTTTCCTAAAACAAACATAACTTAACATATACTTTTTTCAGTTCCAGTTAAATATTTCTATTTCTGCTGTCTCTTGGCCTTCACAACTGGTTTTTTTCTTCCTTTCTTCTTGTGTTGTAAATATACTTAGTACATGTATTATAGTAGTTAAGTAATTTTTGTAAATATAAAAACATGAGCATTGTTAAATTATAGTGCTTAATACATATGAATATTACTTTTTCTAGAGTATATACAGGAAGTGCTTCATTTTATAAGACCAGTTGTATATTTCAAAAATAAAGTATGATTGTTTTTATCAAGCTGCTTTATTAATAAATATATGTGTTATTTTATGTTTTATGAAAAACTGAAATATAACACATTAACATTTCAATACTGAGTTTCCTTTGTCTCTCAATGCACAATGGATCTCATAATGCCCAGTAGAGAATTACTAAATTCAGTGCCTAGAGAATCTGAATTAACATAAACATGAGATTAAAAAATAAAGGAATTTTAGACATTGAAAGAGGAAATACCATAGTATTTAATTAGGAAGATAATTTGTCTATCCCATGGCCTCTTTCAAAACCTCTATTGTTCTTTTCTTGTGTTTTGATAATAGATCTATTTATATGCTTTGGGAGTTTCACTCTAGTTAGATGATTTACAAATGGGATATTTAAAATGAGAAACAGCAGTAAAATTCTGTACCAGGTCTGTAGGTTATTACCTCTTATGTAGGAATCTGGGTAAATAAAAGTACATTTGATTCAAATTGATACTTAAAAGTGATACAAAACATTCACGACATTTGCCTTTTAAGATTATTATCAGGTTTTCTGGTGCTCATTTTATTTTATTTCTTTTATTCTATTTTAGTTTATTTTAGTTAAAAAAGCACTGATTACAAAGTTGTTCACTGAGTTTCATTGAGTTTTGGTCTTACAATCAATGCAAACTATCCTACAACCATGAACATTCCCTACCACCAGTGTCATCAGTTTCCTGCCACACTCCTTCCTGTCTCCTTTGGACCAGACACTTCTCTCTTACCTTTTTCCCCCTTTTTTGCAATATTGTTAATGAAAGGGTACAGTGCATTTACTTAATCTTTGTCAACAGTCGGTTATTGACCACAATGATCAGTTACAACTGTCATTGTCAGAGTGATCTCTAACTGTACTACTCTACTGTTTGTGGAAAACTTTATACCATGGACTGGTCCTCCTGGATCTCATCTCAATTGTCTTTGGCCATTTTAAATGCTATTTCCCAAAATAAGGAAGTTCATCCATTGCTTTATATTAAAAAAAAGACAAAGTTATCTCTGGAAAAAAAAATCTTTATTTGGGGGAAAATTTAGGTGTTTCCAAAGAAACTAGCCTAGAGGTACTTTCAGTTTGTTACCCCTATTTAGATTTTAAACATTTTTAATTTGGATTCAAACATCTCTTACTAAAAATAATAGATTCCAATCTGACATCAATTATTTATTAGCTACTTTCTTGAATGATGTATATATATTATCTGTTTGATTTTAATTTTCAGTTAGCAACACATGTTCCAGTCTCTGAATATTAGCATGCATAAAGTTATAAAGCATGCATAAAATGACAATAGACTATAATTAAATAGATAAATAAAATGGCAGCATCTTTTCATGTAAACATGATGAGGAATCACTACTATCAGAATGGTCCTTTCTTGAAAATATTTTGGAAAGTGTGTCTACTTAGTGATGATGGACAATAAAAAAAATAGTTGTTTAAAAATAAAGAGATGCTCCAAACTTTCTAAACAGTTCTCTTGTTTAAAAATTCTCCTTTGAATATACTTATTTGTATTGGAAAAATGCTAATTGGTCTTTCTGGGAATACAATTAAGAAATTAAAATGTATATATGCCAAATCAGTAAAAATCTAAACGGGCAGAGTTGAAAAAATTTCCCATTAATCTACATCTAGCCCCTTTTGTCATCAAGGAGAGTTATAACCTCGTTATTCTGATGTCAAGTTTTAATGTTATACTTTTCTGCCAGGGACTCTTTATTTTCTTTCACCTGGTACACTTCTAAATTTCACAATTAGAGAGCAGCATTCAGTAAGTTATAATTATATTTAATTAATGTGGATGAATGTTTTCCCTGTTATCAAAGGAAGAAAATATTGGAGTTAGGTTTAATGGAGAATGTGCCAATTTAATACAGAAATCAGTCTTGGGATTTTGAAATTTTGGCACATTTTGCTTTATTGAATATTCCAGTGAGTCAAATAATTTCATGTGGTATATAAGCTTAATGGCATTGGAAACTGCAATGCCCTGGCTTGTTTTAAATCAGAATTAAAGATGTGCCAACTTGTCACAACTCCTATGTATAAAGTACACTATAGTTCTTCACACCCCTTTGAGTTCATATCAATCATTTGAAAATAACATTTTTCCCTCAGAATGAGCTGTCACCATCAATTTGACTAGTGGCTGTTGAACTGGAATTCGTCCAAATTTTCAGCAAGCCGTTTGGTTCATTATATCACAAACCAAATGACTTGCAAAACCATATTTTTTATACTGCTCTAAAGCAAATGCAGTACTATCACTACAAACATTGCAGTCATAATTTAAGATTTCAAAAGTCTACTTAAATTTTAATTTTCCCCATTCTATTGATATTCATACTATTTTCCCTTGGCGGTGCTCAGGGCTTTCTGCTGGCTCCACTACAAGTGAGGAATCACACCTGGCAAGTTTCCAGGGATTATATATATATTTGGTGCAGGAGATCAAAACTGGGTCAACTGCATGTGAGGCAGGCACATTATTTCTGCAGCCAAGTTTAGATTCATTAAAATAATTAGTCAAAAATAATTACTTTTAGTAACAAATATTTAGTGACAAATATTCTTCAGTGTCTTTCCTCTAAATTTGTGTGATGATCACATTTATTTCTGTTTTAAAAAGGAAAGCAACTCCAGATGCTAGCTAGCTCCATCATATTGATGGTATTCTGGGTAAAATTACATTTGAGAAACATGTCTGATTAAAGTATTTTTCTTATTGTAACACATTATTCTTACCTAGCATTTCATGAACATGTCATTATTTAGCATTATTTTCTTATAGTCTTCCATGACACATTCTTTTCTATGGGAATAAAACAGTCAAAGCAACTGTATTCTTTCTTGTAAGAAATGTTTTATTGTTTCCTTCTTTTGCTTTTTAATAAAATTTTCTATCATAATCAACATGTACTTATTTGTTTTATTCAGGTATAGTTTCAGATATGAAGCTTTTATGTTTATTTTTAATTTGTGTGTGTATGTGTGTGTGTGTGTGTGTATTGTTGGCTTAGAAGCTATGCTTGGAACTTTTTTGGGTCTACTAGCTCTCGATTCAGGAATCACTTGTGATAGTGCTCTACTAATCATATCTTGTGTCAAAGAAGGAATAAGTGTCAGTTTCATGCAAGACAAATGCCATTACCTTTATACTGTCATGTCAACCATTAATTTTAACCTTTATAAAAATAAACATAAATAAACTCAATAAAACATGTGCATAGCACAATTATAAACTATTGCTACCAAATAATTTCAAGAAACCTGATTTTCCCCAAACTCACAATATGGCAAAGTTTAATCCTGATATCTGAGAGATTGTTAATTCAGGATAAAATTCAGATTGCATTATTCCACTCTAAAGCTTAGATTTCAATTTGACTAATTCTTATGTCTTATCTTTGTAGACATCAGCTACTTGACTCAGAAAATAGGGTTAAATCACTAAATTATCTTATAATTTGGAGTTCTAAAGGCACAAGGATGTGCCAAATGTATAAGAATTTGAGATAATCTCAGATATACTATCCAGGGATAATTGAGAAATCACTATTATAATAATGTAGTTAGTCCAATCTCATATTGCTAATATTTTTTGTCGTGAATCTTTCAATATCACTGAGGTCCATGTCTGTCTCTCTTGAGAGACACTACAACACAATTTATTAATGTTGTCCTAACATCAATAAATTATTACAACTCTTCTATCCTATTTTTCAGTAGAGAGACTGCATTCTTATGTGAACAAAAAAATTAACTCTACCATGAACATTTGTACATTTTTTTCCTTAATTTCCTGTTCTTCTATAGTTGTAATTTTTTTCTTAATAAATGACCATAAGGAATTCATATACATAGTAATATGTATTATCTTATTATTATTGCCACTGACTTACCTAGCAAGTTGTTCACATTATCATGTCACATTAATATTACTCAATCCAAATTCCAAGCATCATGTTTAATTAAAGTTTGCAATATTTTCACTATTAGACATCACAAAAATAAAATATACAATTTAATACCACTGGCATATTCATTATTATTAATACAGATTATAGTTAAGATATTCTCATGATTATAAAAGAAAGTCCTTAAACATGAATCTTTATTCCCTTAGCCTGTACTTTATTCTCATAGCCTGGATTTGTACACATAGGTTTTCATCTGCTTTAATATCTTACTAAATTTCATCCAATATAAACATATTTCACTATGTATCTCAGCAATATCTTAGTCTCTTCAATGATTTACTTTTCCAAATATCTTCTAATTGCATTTGTAAAATATTATAGATCCAGTGATATATTATTATATGTCAAACTTATTGAAGGTTAAACTTTTAGCAGGTATTGTAACCCCACATTGTTATTGCCAGCATTCTACCAATTTCATATTTGCATTCAAATTTCATATTTGCTTTCAGCTTCAGTTTGCATGCCAGAATATTATTCTATTGAGACTTTAATAGCAAAATGGTGGTTCTATTTTATTTTGACAATATGGTCAAAAACATGTTATTATGATATTTAGGGTTATTTTTTACTAATTTACTTTTAAATTTTGTATTTTCAGAATCTATTCTGTATTTTATTTTATTTTTTAAAATATAAAATTTGATTTGTCGTTTCAAAATCAAATTAGATAGTTTGTATTTCTTAAAAGCATTATTGAGGAATGGGATTTTAAAATATATAAATTATATTCAAAGTATTAAAATATATTTCATAGTGTATTATATATTTTGAAAGCTTTCCCCATATAGTTAACCAATATAGTCCATCATCTCAATATCCCTATGGATATTTACTGAGAAAATTTTAATTCTGTGCTGGCGTGAGATTATTCAGAATGTTCACAATCGTTTAAATAAGTTCACCCTTTATGAACTTATGTATGTTCATATCAGTTCATACATTTTGACCACTTACTCATCTGGCAATTAAGGTTTATGTCCTTTTCATACAGTTTCTCATTTCTCCATGAATCTGGAAGTAAATCATTTTCTCCATGCCTTTACTCTGAGTTTGAGCATATAGGTACCTTTTTATTAATACCTATTTTTTAAATTTGCATATGATTGATACAATATACTGATTATCATTGTCTAGTATATTTCATATCTTACTGACTTCAAGGTCCAGTCATCTTCAAGGGAACATTTCTAATTTTATATTTATTCATCATATTTATCTGTCCATTCATCTATTGATGAACATGTAACTAGTTTTCATATTTCCGAAGATCTGTAGAGACTATGGAACATCTGTAGAGATTTAAGATTTGGGAAAGGAAATATGGGTGTAACTGAGTTAGAGTAAGGACTTTCGTTTATAATCATGAGAATATCTTAACTATAATCTGTATTAATAATAATGAATATGCCAGTGGTATTAAATTGCATATTTTATTTTTGTGATGTCTAATAGTGAAAATATTATTGCAAACTTTAATTAAATAAGTCTGCGTCCTTTCCCAAAATCCATACTTTTCCCTTTACCAATTTTTTTGGTGGGTCACTCCCGGTGGTGCTCAAGGGTTACTCCCGCCTCTGCACTCAGAAATTGCTCCTGGCAGGCACGGGGTACCATATGGGATGCCACAATTCAATCACCAGCTGTCCTGGATCGGCTGTGTACAAGGCAAATGCCCTACTGCTGAGCTATCTCTCCAGCTTAACTCTTTTACCAATTTAAAACATAACTCATGTGTCCGTTGGTGCCTTGTCTAAATTAAAAGGTGTCTGAAATTCTTGTATAATGCATCTCTCTTGTCCCTACATTGTTCTCTGTCCATTGTAAGATTTCCTAGCCCGAAATATTCAGCTCGAACACAACCCAAAAGGGAGCTGTCTAAATATGCACCAAATAGTTGATGCAGTTGTTAATGAAGGCTGCAGTAGTGTTGCCTGCCACTGGAATATTCGAAGAGTTATGAACTCTGATTGGAATGACCAATTGTTCCGTTGCACAGAAAAGAATATTCTGTTTTATCCCTGTCCAGGTTTTCTAGGGATGTTACCTTTCCATGGCAGAAATTAATTTCTAAAGTAAAATAATTTTCTTTAGAAATAAGTATATGATGGAGTCAGGTGGATAGAAAGAGATAGAGATGTATGGTGTACAGGTTTTTATTCTTTAAAAAGATTTGTGTTTAATCTATGCGTTCTATTGTAATTTATAACAGTTAAGAGTAGATAAAACTATTTCTGAAAGTCTTTAAATACATTAACTATTAAAATATCCAGTTAGAGCCTATTCTCATTTCTCTAGTATCCTAAAGTTACTCTTTCTGTTAACAGCTCCAAAGTGAGTTTCCACAAGTAATTTTCCCTTTTCCTAGCTAATTTCTTAACCAATTAAACATGTTTTCCAATTTCTGTCAGTAACTGGTTCTCTCCATCTGAAGGCTTTCATTTCTCTATTTATCTAAATATCATACTTCCTGTTTCTGGTTTTAAAAGTAGGTTTTCACATTTAAAGAATCCTTTCTTCTTAAACTTCTTTCTTAACTAATCAAACATACTTTTCCTATTTCTATATCTTGCACCCATTTTTATCTTTTATTTTGTGTCCATATTTTAACACTTTTTAACTTTTGAATTTTGAGTGGGAATGCATCCTCAGTTTAAAAAATATTAAAAGCTTAAATTAAATTTAAATTAAAATGCTAATTTTAATTAAAAAGTTATATTTAAGTAAAATTAAAAGAAAAATATTCTCTCTCAGAACAAGAATTTTAATTTATGTTGAACAATTAAGTAAATAAAAAAGAACAGACAACAAAATTTGTTGAGTACAACTATTGTGAATGTATCCTTAAAATCTTAAATGAATGAATTTTGTTTAAAATTACTTTAAACACTGTGGATATAGAATTGTTCATGATTGAGTCATACAGTGTCCAAAACCAGTGCACATGTTCCTCCACCAATGTCTCAAGTTTCTCAGACTCACCCTCCCTATATCCTCCCTGCCTCTGGTGCAGATATTTTACTTCCCCCTCTCTCTGTCTCTCTATTTGCTTTTTTGGCACTATAGTTTGCACTATTACTAAATAAGGGGCATAATGCATATCACTTTATCCCATTTCAGCACCCAGTTCTTGTCCAGAGTGATTAATTTCAATTATCATTGTAACAGAGAACAAACCATTCACTAGCATAACTGAAATCACCACTCTTTGTAGCAAGGAAGGTCCTTTTGATCCTCATCTCTATCGTTTCTGGGTATTAGTACCATTTTATTTTTCTTATATACCACAAAAGAATGATATCATCCTATGTCTCTCCTAATCCCTCTAAAATTTATTTCATTCAGCATAATAAACCCATTTCCATTTATATATAAAACAAATATCATGGCTTCATTTTTCCTAACAGCTGCATAGTATTCCATTGTGTAGTTTCTTTAACAAATCATCTTTTGTTGGGCACCTAGACTGTTTCCAAATCCTGGCCATCATAAATAGTGCTACAATGAACAAAGGAATGCAGAGGCCATTTTGTTTGAGTTTCTGTGTACTTTGAGTATATCCCTAAAAGTATTAATCCTGGATCATATGGAAGTTCAATTTCTAAGGTTTTTTTTTTTATTTGAGGAATATCCATAGTGTTTGTTAAAAAGGCTGAACCAAACTGCATTCCCATCAGAATATAAAAGTCCCTTTCTCCCTACATTCATTCCAGCACAGGTTATTCTTATTTGTGTATTCTTTGTGATGTACCGTTCTCTGTGGTGATATCTCATTGCTGTTTTGATATATAATCCATGATGATTAGTGTTATGGAGCATTTTTTTGAGTTTCTTTTGGCCATCTGTATTTTTCTTTGAGGAAATTTCTGTTCATTTCTTCTTCTTATTTTTGGATGGAGTAAGATATTTTTCTCTTGCTAACTTCTATCAGTCCCATGGATATCTTAGATATTAACCATTATCAGATTGGTATTGCGTGAGTAGTTTCTCCCACTCTGTGGGTCATTTTTGTTATCTTGTTCTGTTTGCTTTGAGGTGTAAAAGCTTCTTAATTTAATGTAGTCCCATTTATTTATATTTTTTTTACTTGGTTGGCCAGTAGTGTTTTATTCTTGAAAATACTTTTAACTTCAATGGCATAGAGCATTCTTCTTATGTTTTTTCCATATTTGCCTTATGTTTTTAGCTCTGATATTAAGGTCTTTATGTTGATTTGATCGTTGTGTATCATGTAATGTAGAGGGCTAAGTTCATTTTTTTCATGCAGTTGATGAGTTTCTCAACAACACTGGTTGAAGAGGCTTTCCTTGCTCCCATATTTATTTCTTGCTCATTTATTAAAGATTAATTAATCATAAATCAGTCCCTCCATCTCTGGATATTCAAGTCTATTCCATTGATTCAAGTAATTAAGCTGCTGGACTTTTCTTTTGCCTGTCTGGGTATAGGACCCCTTCTTGAAAATGTAGGCTGCATATCAAGGCCCAATCTTAGTTACCAGGGAAGCAGGATAGGACTTGGCAAAGGGATTCACAAGTTGAGCAGCTCCCTGGCCTCACTGCAGATCACAAGGCCACACATAGCTAAGCTGCCCTTTCTCAAGGGATTATGTGTACTCTAATGTCAATGTCCTGTGAACCTGGTTATAGAATTTGGCCCACACTGGTCTCCAAAGTTCTAGCTGCACTCCCTTTATGCTTCAGCGGTACTTTCTAATGTTTGCTACCTGTGAGATTTGTGAACTTGGCCTGGAGATGGACCAGTGCTGCTATCTAGAGTTCTAGTCCGCCAAGACATATTTATAACAATGCTAGGACACCACTCACTCATCACCACCACTTTCTCCTGAGATCACCCTAGCAGCTTGAATATTTTTTCTCTCCAGGAGCTTGATTTTTAATCTGATGCTGGCTGGTGTTTTTGTCCAGGAATCAGGTGTATTACCACAGCTGTGAAATTTTTGAGGTTTCACTGTCAGGGACTTGAGTCCACTAGCTGCTCTTCTTATCTCCCAGCTTCCTTCTGCTCTGGCAGTCGCATTTGCATGCTTCCAACATTTTTTTTTTTACATCTCAGCATTCTAAAAGCAAATTATTGTGCTTCCCAAACTGTTAAATTTTAACAGATCTCATAATTAGGAGGAAAGGTTAAAAAAGATCTATAGCTGTGTACATAAAACATAGATATAGTGGGGCCGGAGAGATAGCATGGAAGTAAGGCGTGCCTTCCATGCAGAAGGAAGGTGGTTCAAATCCTAGCATCCCATGTAGTTCCCTGTGCCTGCCAGGGGTGATTTATGAGCCTAGAGCCAGGAGTAACCACTGAGCACTGTCTGGTGTAACCCCTCCAAAAAAAAAAACATAGACATACCTATAAATATAGATAGTTATAAAGTTATGGATACAATCAATCTGAGTATCTAATTTTGTAAATAATATTTTCTTGCCTAAAGACATAATAGTTCTTCTATATACTGTCCACAACTATTCATAAATTCTAGTCACTGTCTTGAGTAGTTGAAACAGAGATTGTGTTGTTTACAAAGCTTTAAAAAAAAACACTAGCTGGACCATATAAAAATTGTTTCAGGCTCACGGATGAACAACAGAGAAAAAGCTTAAAATCTCAGTGGATTTGAATAATAGAATTTTAATATCGCACGAAATCCAAAAATATGACACAAAGATATTTTGATCCAAGAGGGTCCAGGAAACAACTTTGGCAAATATTTCCTAAAGTTGCTTGTACTTTGATAGCTAAATTGCCCTAGGGCAAGAAAATGTCTGAATAATTCAGTGGAGTTTTTGTGAAAGAGGTTGTGCATATAAATGGTATATATTGCATCCCCCAGAATCATTGGCTGGAACTTAGCACTTGCATTCCAGGATATTTGTAGGAAGTCTGCATAATGTTTCCCTGGTTGGTAAACTGCTTGCTATCTGCAGTGCAATTAGATGGCAGAGAATTTTACAAGTTTGATGGGAAAAGAACAATCTCTGTCTCATGTTCTCATGATGTCTGGAAAAAGACAAAGTTTGGCTATTGAGAGTAGCATGGGGAGATTTCACTAGTTGAGAGTTACAGTTATTAAACTACTGTCTCTCAGTTTGAAACATCAACTCTCCTATTTATTGTGTGGAAGTGAGAATGAGTTTTTGCACACAGCATTCTTCCATAGTCACATACTGGGTGAAGGTATTGCTTCTAGTGTTAGATGGTTCCATTTGCCAAATTTAAAGATATAGATCCCTATATATATAATAATATAGTTATATATGACTGAATACATTTGTTTAGACAAATATCAATAAAGCTAGACATAATATCTTATTTATATATGTAACATATGTGTATATTATACAAATCAGATATTTATATCTATTATGTAAATTGTATTTATTATGCTATATAAATGTATTTGACTGTAATAACTATGTATATTACACTCAGCCTTATCTCTTAACAGGTGAAGAAATCTTTTTTCTTAACATGTGAGGAGAAACTGTTGCTTGTTGAAATGCTCTTTTCTTAAAAAGCCTTTTGTACAGTCCCCTTCTCTACTTAGCAATCTTCCTGAAAGTCTGGGCTTTGGTTTCCTTCATTTATTTTCCTTTATATGTTGAATAATATGTTACATAATCAATTCCCAGGAAATGTTTCTTGAATTTATTAAATGATGATGGTGACATAAAATTTCAAGTCCCAGAGAAAGGTAAGTGGGATGGATACAAACCAGGATTTATGGGGGACTTCAGCTAAGTCCTTCTCATAATGGAAGGATGAAAAGCGAACAAACTTGCAAAAGTTAGATAACACAGAGCCTGGGAAAACATTACGTTCCCTTTCAATTTTTTTTCTTGAAAGTTGGTTTGTTAATGTCTAATACCAATCTACAAGTGGTCTTGAGTCTCGTTCAGATAAGAACAACTTACTATTTCAATGATAGGAGTTCTTTAACTTTCTCCAAATTGAGGATCTTTTCTGCTTAACATGACAAAATTCTGATATTTACACCTCTGACTCATTATACTGTTGAATTTAAAGTAAATATTTATCATTGCACTCCAGGAAATTTTACATGTTTTCAAATTTTGATTGGCTCCCATATTCTATTAAATCCCTTTTGAGGTCACAACTCACTAGAAGTGACGGTCAGTGACAAGCTAGAACTCATTTATATTAATAAATATAATATATTGTCTTCACTCCAATCCTCAGATATCTACAGATATCTTTTGTATTTATAAATATTGAATTTTAAATTTTACCTCTTATTAACATTTCTTTTCTTTCTTTTTAGATTATTTTACCTTGATTGACATTTCAATCATACCATATTTATTCTCTATGTAAACATTTGAAAATAATAATCAAATATATGACCATGGCCTATTTCTAATTGTGACTAATTTTGGTATTTAATTTTAATATGTACTTTGTAAAAATCATCTTTGTTTTGCTGCTTTCAAAACTTGTTGATAATTTCATCAAGTAGTTTTCTGTTTATTCACCAATAATGAAGGTGAATATATTGAAGGTTTTAAAATTTCTCAATACATTTTATTCAGTGAAATGTGTAAAGTCATAAAAGCACAATTAATTAAACTATAAGATTCTAAATAAATGTGTAAACATACTACCCAAGCATCTGGACATTAACTGAAATGAATCATTGGGTTCTTTTCTGAACGTTATATTTCTTGCAGCCTTTTAGGTAATTACTTTTTTACTTTAATTTTCTACCATCATTGATATCTTTTAATTGGTTATCACTTAAATTTTCAGTCTTTCTTCCTGTACTAGCTTTGATATATCTTTAACTTAATTGGTGTAATATTTTTTTCCATATTAGTTGAGGTATTTTGGGAGCTCCCAAGTCATACCAAGGGAATCTGGAGCTTCCTCCAATAAACCATGAACAATTGAATTAGACGTTTTGGTGTATTACAAAGCAATAGTTATCAAAACAATGGTTTTGGGATAAAGACAGATCCTCAGATCAGTGGAATAGACTTGAGTATTCAGATAATGCTCTCCAGACATACAATCAACTAATTCTTGATAAATGGGCAAAAAATCCAAAATAGAGTGAGAAAAGCCTCTTCAGCAAGTAGTGTTGGCACAACTGATTAGCCACTTACAAAAAGCAAACTCAGACCCCATCTAACACCATGCAAAAAAAATCAATTCAAAATGGAATAATGATCTTGATACCGTGCCTGAAACCATAAGGTATATAGAACAACACGTAGGTAAAACACTATATAACATTGAGACTAAAAGATTCTTGAAGGAGGAAACATCACTCTTCAAACAAATGGAAGTAGAGATAAACATATGTGACTATATTAAGCTGAGAAGCTTCTGCACTTCAAAGGAACTACAAAAGCCACCTGCATAATGAGAGAAACTATTCACCTAATACTCATCAGACAAGGGTCTAATATAGAAGATATCCAAGGTACTGTCAGAACTTAATAAGAAAAAAAACATATAGGCCCATCAAAAAATGAGGAGAAGAAATGAACAGACACAGACACTTCCTTAAAGAAGAAATACAAATGGCCAAATGACACATGAAAAAATGCTCCACATCACTCATCATCAGGGAGATGCAAATCAAAACTACTCACACCACAGAGATACTATCTCACACCACAGAGACTGGCACACATCACACAGAACAAGTATAATCAGTGCTGGCAGGGATGTGGAGAGAAAGGAACTCTTATTCACTGCTGTTGGGAATGTGATCTAGGACAGCCTTTATGGACAACAATATGGAGATTCCTTAAAAGACTGGGAATTGAGCTCCCATATAATCCAGTTATACCACTTCTGTGAATATACTCTGGGAACACAAAAATACAGTTCAAAAATCCCTTCCTCCCACCTATATTCATTGCAACTCTATTTACAATAGCCAGACCCTGGAAACAACCAAGATGTCCTTGAACAGATAAATAGCTAAAGAAAATTCAGTACATATACACAATAGAATATTATGCAGCCATCAGGAGATATGAAGTCATAGAAACTTCCTATACATGGATGTACATAGATCCTATCATGTTGAGTGAAATAAGTCAGAGGGAGAGAGATAGACACAGAATAGTCTCACTCATCTATGGGTTTTAAGAAAAAGACATTACTGTAATAACTCCCAGAGACAATAGAGTTAAGGACTGGAGGGCCGAAAGGACTGGCTCACAATTTGAAGCTCATCACAAAGAGTGGTAAAAGCTGTTAGGGACATAACTATATAAGCAACTAGCATGACAGTGTTAAAGAATGAGAGAAGTAGAATGCCTGTTGTTATTACAGGCAGGGGTGGGGGAGGAGGGAAGCATTGGTGGTGGGAATCTTGCGCTGGTGAAGAGGGGTATTCTGTTTAGGACTGAAACTTAACTGCAAACTTGCTTGTAATCATGGTGCTTAAATAAAGATTTATTAAACAAAAAGAAGTTTTAGTACTTGGATTAGGCAATGTGGTTTAGCTTAGAGTCGGTGTTGCAGATATCATCATGAGTCAGCCCAGAAACTCTTGGAAAATCCAGGGTCACTTGAGCAGTGTCAGGAGACCATGAGGTGCTGGTTTTTAAATTCATCTTCATAATTAAATAGTTTATTCACTCCCAAACACTGACCCTCACCCCAGCTGCTAGCAATTATTTTTGACAAATTGTTATTGTAGCATGCTCTTGGTACACTGCATCCAAGCTCCTCTACACAGAGCGTTTCTTTTCATTTTTATGGTCCATAACTTCAAAATATATTCATAGGGAAACTGTATTCACCTGTAATATTTCTCATAGAAATTCTGATATTTTAGTTAGCTCAACATTTCAACAATTTGTTCTTGAACACAAATTATGTTACACAATTTATAATTTTAATCTAACAGAAGATTGTAATACAAGAGTTTACATGTTATATTATATGTTTTTCTATAATGCCACAGTGTCCCTAAGATTGTTTTAACCAGTTTTTAACCCTTTGCAATATGTGGGCTCCATATCTTATTTTGCAATTGGTTTTGCATTCCAATGCAGTTCTAATTTTCTATATTTCCACAAGAATAAGGGCACCATTAATTGAAATAATTTCATAGCTGTTTTCTTTAATATATATTAGTAACATTTGAAATGTCCTGCGATAATCTTTCTCATATATGAGTTGTATGTATGCTGAAGATTTTAATAGATTTTGATAACTTTAAACGGTAACTTTGTCATTCTTTTTGTTATTGTTGCTATTTTCATATTTTTGTTTTCCTTAGTTCACACTCAGTATTTCTCAGTGACTTCTCCAACTCCCATGTCTCAGAGACTATATGTGGTGCCAGAGATAAAACTGGGTTAACTACATGCAAAGCAGGTAATTTAACACCTGTACTATCTCTCTGTCAGTTTCCAAATTGAAAACTAACACATGACTACAGGAATAAAGACTGTGTATCTTTGAGAACAGTAAAATAGCTCAATAGAATGCGATAAAGATCTCGGAAATACATACATCCAAATACAAGGAAATAATCTGTAGTCAAACATAAATATCTTAGAGATAATGAAGAATAACTTCTTTAACAAATCAAAGTGGAAACACAGATATTCACAATCAGAACAGTAAAGTTAGGATTGACCTTCACAGATCTCTCATAATACCTATTTTAAAATGGAACAGGACTTAAATGAAAAATTCATACCTATAAAAGTTCTGGAATATGAGACAGGATAATTGACAGGTAAATTTATTAAAATTGTCACAGTTTATGCTTTGTGTAAGATAATAGGAAAACAATATATGGCGACAAATTTTTGCAAAAGATTATCATTCAAGATATATAAGGAGTTATTAAAATTTGAGCATAAGAAAATAAGCAATGCAGTAAACAAATGAATCAGAATCCTTAATAAATAACATAAACAATCTTATCAATTGCTCCCATGTTGTTATGTAATCAAATTACTAATATGGTTTTAGGTTTCTAAGTCTGGGCTAGGTTTTCTATAACAATATATATTAGCAATGTTACAATACATATGCAACAGACCCGAAGAACAATTTGACCATATTGACAAGCATTTTTATAAGCATCATGATGTTAATACACTTTGATACATCATTTAATATTATCATAATATTACTTGATACTGACTGGGCTTAAAAATCACATTTTATAGTAGAAAGAAGCCTATGAAATATAAAATTCTGATATGCAGAATGTCATATAATATGTAAAATTGGTCAGCCAAAAATAAAATTATAAATACTTAAAAGGAAAAGTTTGATCACAAACACAAAGTATGACCACATTTCCACAGTATTATTTGCATAAAGGACACAAAAATACACATACCTTGAAATAGTCTCCCTATAAATAGTGTTATTCCTCAGATTATATAGCCACATAAAATTCTTTAACAAATAATCCCAGACTGTCCTCAATATACAGTCTTCCTGGAATTCATATGGGAAAATTCAAACTAGTTTAACTATGAAAATTCATTCATTCATTTATGCATATTTATAAAGCATTAATGAGAGATTTTTCATCATCTCCAGAGCTAAGCGAGGAGCTATAAAATAACTGCATTTTGTATATTTACACATAGTATGTCTACTGTATTTGCAATATTGCTTTAGCTTTATAGAGTTCAAAGAAGTACACACCACAATGAACAGTAATAAAATACATGTTCCTAAGCAAACTAGATTTTATTATTTTACAATGCTAACTGAATCTAAAAAAAAAAAGAAATTCCATTCAGATAATTCAGAAACCTGAAATAATCATTAGGAAGAAAAAAATCCACTTACTGTATAAAGAGGCAAATATTTGATAATTGTATGAAGTTGTCCTATATACAACTTCCCTTGATGCTTTATTAGTTATTTATAAGATATTGAACTCTAACTTTTAGTTAATAAAAAACAGGTTCTCTGAAATTTAGATTTTTTTTTAAAACGACATTACATCAATCCATACTACGAATATCTTACTTTTAGAATATTTTAGTTGGATTCCAGTGATACAAAACCCAGGAGAAATGTATTAGTCTCTGGAAAGGTAAATTGTGAGGAAATAATGTAGTCAGACAGATCTTTAAAGGTCATGAATAATGTGCCATCTTAGTACTCAAAGAATTTCATAGGTGGTTTAATTGAAAATAGGCTGAAAAATGTTGTGGTTCCAGAAATGCTCTCAAACCAGATCTTAGAGAAATCAAAAAGTAGCTTTTTAAGATAAAAGAACTGAATTAACAAATATATTCTGAATATAGGCTTACTGTTCCCTAAGTAAACACCATCAATTCTAAAGTACTAAGTTTAGAATGTGCTAGAAAAATCATATTTATAAATATTTTACTTCACTTATAGTCATGGGCTATATTTTATCATAAAGATATTTAGTACATTGAAAAGGGCTATCAAGTTCTTTTTAGCATATTTCTAAAATCTAACATCTATTATGCATGCAAATTGTTTTGTGAATGCAATATTTTAGTAAAATTGCCTTTTCAAGAACTCTTGGTATCTGGTATCTTTATTCTATCCTATTAAGATGTTATAATTGTGAATATAAAAATAATAAACCATGATTTTGTGTGTACTTTGCTGGTGCTTTATGTATATATATTAATATTTCTACAAGACATAAAACTTGCTGCCATCAAATAAGCAAAAGGCATAAAAAAAGGCTATTCTAAGAATTTCATAATGATAGGAATAATAATTTATAGTGTGATGTGTTTGATAAAAGCATGAAAGTAAAACTAAAAAATGTTTTAGATATTAGCGATAATACACTAAAGTGATCAAAATCTGTATTGGGATAACAGTCATTTAATGACCTCTTTTAAATTTCATATCTCATACCCAAGATACAAAATATTGATTTTGTGAATAAAATATATTAAATTACACACTAGGGGCCAGAGCAGTAGTACAGTGAAGTATTAGGTAGTAAAGTACAGGGTATTTCACATTAGGGGCTAGAGCAATATTCCAGTGAAGTATTAAATAGTACAGGACAGGGTATCTTCCTTACATGAGGTCAACCGGGTTCAATCTCTGGCATCCCATATAGCCCTCTGAACATTGCCAATTTAATTTGAGTGCGTAGCCAAAAATAAAACCCCCAGGTATCTCTGAAAGTGGTCAAAATCCTCCCAAACTGTAAATGATAGTTAAAAATAAAAAATCACATGATTATCTAATGTCTATTTGAAGTGGAATGGGTCAGGAGTGCACAGTTTACTATAGTTTTAAGACATTCCTAAAATCAAAGAGAAAAGGTTGAAAGCAGGTATTTCTTATATTTGATTGTTTTCTTGTGGCTGCACAGTTTTCTGTTTATAAAAATTTATTAGTACATGGCCTATTTTTTTTGCTTGACTAAAAATTAAATTACTCAATATAAACATTATGTAAATAATTACATACTAATTTGTATTAGTTATTACAACTCAGAGAGTAGCATTTTGGTGCTAAAGGAAGAGAGAAAAGATGGAGGGGCACCTGGTTATCTAGTAAATTTTATTTACTAGATTAAGAAAATAAAATTTACTAGATTAAGAACTATTTGCACTTTAAATTTAATGAACATGAGTGGGAGTTGATCATCATCATGGAAATGGCTAAGAATCAGAACTGTCAACCTATTAAAAAAAATTGAGCTCCAAACCTGGACCCAGACAAAGCAAAACGCAGCAATTCTAATCCACTTAGTGCAAGATAAAAAGCACAGCCAAAGGTTCAAAGGTTCAAAGAGCAGAGGAACTTGAGACATGGCACTGAGTTCCAGGAAGAGACATCCTGCAGACACTGACTTTTACCAGGAGGCCAGTGAAGAAAAACCCAGAGTATCCTGGGGACAAAAAAGAGTGTCACAGTCCATCAAAAGGCCAGTGTGGAGACAGGATGAGTGATTCTGTTGACCAGAAGGGAGGCTTGCAATGGAACAGGGTGGACAATATTGAGCACAGGTTATAGAGAGTCCTATTAATGAGGGAAGGTGGAAACCAAAACAATCTACTTAATCCATAGAACAAAGAATCTTGAGTATCAGAACGCTGTGAGTTTTTTACGATAACATTTTTTGTTTGTTTGGGGGGCTATCCCCAAAACTATCCTGGAAGGTCCCAGGGATCTGATGTGATGCTGGGGATGGAACCTGGGTCTATCACATGAAAGCCAAAAGACCTAACCACAGTACTATTTTTTCTGCTTCACTATGCTAACATTATGCATTAAAGTCAAAGACTTATCCTGGAAAAAATCAATTTGTTCCAGAACTATCAGGGTAATAGCATATAGGCAGAATGGCCAACTGTACTCATTTTTTAATTTTTTCTTTTTGTAGTTGTTGTTTTGGGTGGCCACACTTGGTGATGCTCAGGGGTTATTCTTGGATCTACACTTAAGAATCATTACTGGTGTGTTCAAATGATATGGAATTCTGGGAACTGAAACCCTCCACTGTTCTATGGTTCCAGCTCTCTACTTTTTCATTTCCTAAAAGGAAGAAATAGTTTAAACTCAGATAACCTTTCAATAATACAATCATTTGCAGCATTGTCATTGGTAGACCATTCAAGGTACTTTTTGATTAAAATGAATATTCTTAAATATTTTTGATTATTTATTCCAGATAAAATCAATATAAGTATGCATATTTTAATTTTTTGTAAAATTTTTATGTGTGTTTTTTAAATGTAAATTTTACCTTTTAACTTATATCCATGCTACCAAATAAGTATTACTATAGGGGAAAGTAAAAAAGAGGATTTAAGCTCCATATTTTTTCCCTCAAAGACAATATTTTCATGGCCTTTTTGAGTTCTTTAACTACTTGTTTTTTACAATGCTTGCCAACTTTTTCCCAACCTACAGATGTCCATTTTACTCATCTGCTGTTATGTATCTTACTGACACCCTACAGATTGCATGGGTTGTTTTCCAGGACAAATCTGACTATTTGAGTAAGAAAAGAATTTCTAAAAATCTCTTACTTTCCTTGACTTTATCTTTACCTCCTTCCCACACAATTTTAATACTTTTATAAATATAGCTTTTTATAAAAAGTTTATAGTTTTATTTCTATTGCATTTACTGTGCAATTAAACTATGTGTAGATATGAATTTGGCTTTTGAAAATTCACAAAATACAGATCAACTCTCTTCAACTATAATATATAGTACAAAGCTGTATATGTGAGAGACTTCAAAATTCTTGTCAAATTTTATATATTTATAGGGCTGGAGCAATAGCACAGTGTGGAGGGCATTTGTCTAGCATGCATATGATCTGTGTTAAACCCCTCAGCACTCCATGATTCCCTGAGCCTATTGGGAGTGATTCCTGTGAAGAGCCAATAGTGACTCCTGATTACCACCAGGTGCGGCCCAAAAGCAAAAAATAAATATGTATATATATATATTTGAAATATATATATTTGAAAAATATATCAGTGGTTCTATTGATAAATAATTTGTTATAAAGCGCTTAAAATGTACTTAAATGTTTTAAATTAATAAAAATTACCACAATGATTTTAGTGAACAATAATATATGAATAACATACCCAAATGAATGCTTAAAAGTAAAATTTCAATGTTTTAGAATAAACTGTTGGGTTTTTATATTTTACAAATATTTATTTTAGATAAAATTAATCATTCAAAATTATTCTCATTAAGCCAGTGATGTTTAAATCTACTATCATTTCTCATGTCTTCTGTATATATTGTTTTTCATCATCAGTGGCATATTTAAAGAGGTCAAATATCTTTATTCTCTCTATCATATATTTAGAATAAGGAATAGAATTGATTCCTGCTAAAGTCCAGATTGGAAATATTACTGTGTACATATTATCTAACAATCTGCTTACTATCCATTTTCTATTTCTACCACTATAATGCGATAAGAGAGACCAGAGAGATTTTACAGAATGCAGAATGTTTGCATTGTATGGCCCCCACCCAGTTTTCAAACCCAAGTTACCAAAATGTTTCTCCAGAATTGGAAGTGATTGTTGAATGCAGAAGCAGGTGTGAGCCCACACACCTCCTAAAAGAAAGGAATTTGATAGTAGCTAGCTATCCTGAAATTTCCTAATATTCAGAAAATGCTATTAATATGGTTGCAGGGATCATTTTATTGCATCTTAGAAATGTTTTATAGAAAATTGATGATTAAGGGCCAGAGTGGTGGCATGGAGCGGTAAGGCGTCTGCCTTGTCACCTCTAGCTTAGGGCAGACTGAAATTCGATTCCCGGCATCCCATATGGTCCCCAAGTCAGGAGCAATTTCTGATCGCATAGCCAGGAGTAACCCCTGAGCATCACTGTGTGTGTTCCCCACCAAACAAACAAACAAACAAAAAATAAAACAAATAAAGAAAACTGATGATTAATTCAGCATGGACAATTTCTCTATTATATGCATAACAATTATTTTAATCAAAGGGAATATTTATTAATGGTATAATGCAATGATAAAAGAGCAGATTTTAGGGTAGGGTTATAATTAAATGGTCCTTTGACATTTATTGTTTTTAAGCAATTTCTGCATGTTGTTTCAGTACTGTTTACAAAATAATTTTAAAGGAAAATCATACTTATAGTGACCCATAAAATGATAAAATTAACCAGAAAGTTATGAAATATAATTATTAAAGGGAAAGATATTATAGGATATATAATATTTATATTCTAGGGCTATTTTATATTTATATAGAGCACCCAATGACTTAATATGGCTTCTAGTTAACAAAGTTATAAATTTATTTACCAAATAGTAATTCATAAAACTATCCAATAGATAAATAAGTTAAATTGTTAAATCATTGAGAGATTATTTGTTATTATTTTTGTTATTATTTTATTATTAGTATTTGTTATTATTTTATTATTATTTTATTATTATTCGTTATTATTATTGTTATTATTATTATTTGTTATTTAGGAAGTTAATCATGTATCAGTTAATACATTTTCTTAATACATGTTCACAGATACTAAGGAAAACATAAAAAAAGAAAAACACGATCATTTGTGCTCTGAAAGTATTTAACATTTACAGAATAAACTGTTCTAAACATATTGATGGATTTGTTCTTTAATATTTTCAAGAAAAACTCATCTATATTAGTTTTGCAACTACCAGTGTAAATAGAGAAATAAAACAATAAGAGACTAGTGGAATCTAAACATTCCAAAAGTCTTCTATCCACAGTTAGCCTCACAAGAATTTCTAAGAAATGAATCATACAATAGATACACATAAAATTAGATATCCCATTAAATTCCTGCTATGCTCTAATGGCTTCCAAAGTTTAAAGATGTTCCATGTAATTAGGGAATTATAATGTATTATGGCTTAATTCCATGCAATTATTTCATCTTATAACTTTGTCATATCATAACTTTCACTATAAACTAACCTAAAATAATAATTTCTTAGCTTAATTTGTATAACATTTATATATATACATATATCATTATATTTTTAAATATATATATGTGTTGTCCCTATTTGATCTGTCTTTAGCAATCATTATTTAAACTGTGATATTATATAAACTGTGGTTACAGATATAAACGAAAGGAATAGTCCTCATGGACAGTTTCAGTTTTCTGGTCACTCTTCAATCTATACCATCCCTTAGGCACCTATGCCTCCTTTATTTTGTACCTGGCAGCCTGTGTAAATTGAAGTGGTCCTCTTCTCATCTGCTCAGTCCTTTACTGTCATAACAATCCCATTTTGTATTGGAAATTGGTCTTCTCTGAGGCTTAAGTATTGTTTTATGTCCTTTATGGTTTCTATATTCTAAATGAAAACTAAGATTTATGATGCCCTGGAGAGAGACCACTTGGTTTCAGTCCTTGAAAGAAAAATGTTCCATTAAAAACAGCTTTAGTAATCCTAGTGTGTATCAAGAATATTTGATGAAATATTTACCTGGCCAGAAAAAAAGGTAATAGCATATATAGTTATGGAACGAAAATCCTATTGAAAGTGCTAATGTTCTATTATAAATATTTGCAACATTTTGTTTAATTAATTCATCTTCTCTAAGACCAGGTTCAGAATAAGACCTCCCCTCAAACTCTTATGTAGTCCTTGAAGTATTTGCTCTGTATACATACATAGATATATTAAATAACCTCAAGGGGCTTCATCTGCTGCTTTACAGAAAAAAAAAAAAAAACTGTCCTTCAGGGCCTGGAGTTGTGGCGCAAGCGGTAGGGTGTTTGTCTTGCACTCGCTAACCTAGGACGAACAACCATTTGACCCGCCCCCCCGTGTCCCATATGGTCCCCCAAGGCAAGAGCAATTACTAAGAGCATAACCAGGAGTAACCCCTGAGTGTCACCTACTAGGGCCCAAAGAAAAGCAACGAAAAATAATCTGTCTTTCAGGATAAATTTGAACCTTTGGTATATTCCACAGAACACCATACAAAATTAAATTTCCATCAAAGCATAAACAGTCATTATTCTAAGGTCCATATTAAATGCAGAATTTTTCTGATCTTTTCCTAGACCTCAAATAATAAAGCTCATGGAAACTCAGACCAAATCTTTCTGTTTATAGTCAACACTTGAATTAATCATTACATTCAAACTTTGCTCCCCTCGCCCCCTTCCCCATTTTTTTTTCAGATTAAACCCTTTATTTTTAGGCCAAATAGGTTATGCCATGGAGATAATTTTAGAGTTCTTTTTGAGTCACTATAATGACACTTTCTTCAAGATTGTAGGTTTATACTACTCAGTAAGTATTTGACAAAGACCATACATGTTGACAATGAGATACAATTTAATCCCTCTTGCTCTTTTTAGAACCATTGTATTCAGGTAGCTGAATATTCCCTCTCCACAATAGTGCTAACATAAGTTCAAAAACATAATTTCCCTATTGGTAGTTACCTGTCACTGTATCAACAGCTAAGAGAAAAAGTCGTATTTTAAATAAAGTATCTTGGATCTTTTAACAGAGTAATATACACTTTATATTTGCCAATGATGAGAATGGATGCATAAGTTGTGCCAATTAAAGGAACCAGAAAAATAATCTTCTTATTGATGTCTATGATTTAAATCAAAGCCTTGCCTTTTTGGCCATATACAGAAGTTTACTCCTGGCTCTGTACTCAGAAATGGTTCGTTTCAGAACATCTGGAATTCTGGGGAATGAATTGAGTGGGCCATGTGCAAGATAAATTCCTTACTCCCTGAACTAACACTCCAGTCTGAAAGATATATTCATACTCTCTGGATATCATCCTGTTTTCTTGTGTAATTGAAGACTCCTCGTGACTAGTAGAATCTTCAAAATCTCAACAAGTAGAGATTTTAGAAGATAAAGAATGTACTTCTTTTATGACATTGTTAAAGCACTGAACACACAAGTTGGGACATATTGTTTTTATTATCTTAACCTTCAGTATCAAACAAATCTGATATTCAAATGGGAGCTTACAAATTATATACTTCTTGGAGCTTCTTCTTTTATTATATAAAAATCATAATAAACTCCCTCATACTATTACTTACCTGGGTAATATAGCACCATTTGAAGTTCAACATTCCCCATTACCTCTTAGCCACTTTTCTTTGATTCCTGAGAACACCAAAAGTCAAACTTATCTGTAGTTGTAGTTTAATTTTTACATATTAATATTTGGAAAATGTTATTAATGATTTATAGTAGAATAGGAAAGCACCAAAAATTCAAAGCAAAGAGAATCCCAGTTTGCAAATCAGCTATAGTCAAATGATAGAGTATATACAACTCAGAGACCTTGATGACAAAGAAATGATGCGAGTCTTTGATAACTGACAATTTGGTGATGCCCAAAGTTGAGGATAATAACCTCCATATAATGCAAAATTAACTTACTAAATACTAATTCTGGGAGCAGAAAGTTATAGCTGATGCATGAGTATCCCTATCAGATTTTTTAATATAATTTTTATTTTAATCATAGTGGCTTACATATCGTTGACAGTAATATTTTAGGTACATATTAACATAAAAATCAGGGGAATTCCCATCACCGAATTGTCCTCCCTCTACCTCCGTTCCCGTCCTACTCCCCATATCCTCTTCCCTAACCCCCGGGGCTACTAGAGTAAGTGGTCCCCTCTGTGCCTAGCTTACTACTTAGTGGTCTTACACCTGTTTGGTCTTGGTATCTCCCTTATCCCCGCCCCCCAATTGAGAGGCGGTACTAGACAGTTCAAGTTATGTAGTTTTGTTTGAAGAAGAGAAAAGTAATAACCTGGAGAAAAAATTTAAAAAGGATCAAATACTCCGGAAATGGGCAGAGTCCTTCTAGAGTCTTTCATCCTTGGTTTGAGAGACAAAGGGGAAAAAGAAGGTGAAACACCACAACAGTACATAAAGAACTGTCAAATAAAATATCCAGTGAGCATTCCAAAAAAAAAGTCGGGGGGGTGGATAGGCACAATATAAAAGCCATTGTATTGGGGGCCGGGCGGTGGCGCTGGAGATAACCTTATCCTAGGTTATCGTCCTGCGCTAACCTAGGACGAATCTCGGTTCGATCCCCTGGTTCCCCATATGGTCCCCCGTGCCTGCCAGGAGCGAGTTCTGAGCGAATAGCCAGGAGTAACCCCTGAGCGTCACCGGGTGTGCCCCCCCCCCAAAAAAAAGAAAAAAAAGTCATTGTATTGAGATAAATTTTTTAAGCTATTAGAATATGATTTGTGACATCCTATCTGGAGAAAGTTAGAAAATCAGATAGAAATAGCTATATCACTATTATTATTTTTTTTATCTCTTGAAGGTTAATATTACCCAGCAGGGATTACTGCTGGCAGTGTTCAGAATACCCTGAGATGTGCCAGGGACTCTACTGGGATCACTGCAGGCAAGCTAGCATGGTTCACTACCTGAACCCCTGCTCTGTTTCTAAAAATAGTCATTTTAAGTTTTTAGCTATTTTTCCTTTTATAAAAATATTTTGAAAGCCGTGTTGAGTATGTACTATGTGTTGTGTTATTCTAAATTCCAATGGTAAAAAATTGTCCAATATAGAAATGTATATACACTATGGATATAATAGTCAAACAGAAAGCTATTAACATGAATAGAAATGTTGTACTGTACACTAAGTAACTATATTTATATCATAAAATGTGAAATATACAATAGTCTCCTTATAATTTATCCCTTTATTTTATAATTTTATAATTCAGTTTATTGTATAAGGATTTGAATTTGGGGGCCGGGCGGTGGTGCTGGAGGTAAGGTGCCTGCCTTGCCTGCACTAGCCTAGGACGGACCGCAGTTTGATCCCCCGGTTTCCCATATGGTCCCCCAAGCCAGGAGTGACTTCTGAGCGCAAAGCCAGGAGTAACCCCTGAGTGTCAATGGGTGTGCCCCCCCAAAAAAAAAGAATTTGGATTTGGATTGGACAGTTGCAAGCATGGATAAAATCATACAGAAAAGATAATTTACCTCTTGGTTGTCTGTCAGTGAAGACACTGGCATGGTCCCAGTCATTCCTTTTGTTCACTACGCCAAGACAACATGCCACCTGACTGGGAACCAGATAAAGCCTCTACCATGCACCTGTGTCTCTTCATTCCATGACCAAACAGCATCCTATGGTATTAATCCTATGATATTAATGTACCCTCTGGTACATAATTCTATGGTATTAATGTAATATAATACATTGATAGGCAAAGAGTGTTGTTAATAACATAAACTGGTAATGAGAATCAACATATATAATTAGGGACTGGAGGTATGGCACAACAACATTAGGGCATTTTCCTTGCAAGCTGCTGACCTAGGACACACTGCCCTTAGATTTGCTGGCATCCCATACAGTCCCTCAAAGCCAGGAGCAATTTCTGAGCACATAGTCAGGAGTAATAACTGAGCATCACCAGGTGTTATAATTATATTTAATTAATGTGAATGAATGTTTTCCCTGTTATCAACGGAAAAATATTGGAGTTAGGATTAATGAAGAACGTGCCATTTTAATAAAGAAATCAGTCTCAGGATTTTGAAATGTATATTAGTTTAAAGTTATAGAGGACACCAACAATGTAGATCATACAGAATGATGAAATCTAGGAAAGATTGGCCAAATCTTAATATAATTGAAAAGTGTTTAAATTATTTTAAGCATAATAGAAGCAAATATTTTTTCTAAATGAATAATCACCAGTTAAATAGTAGTGGATGCTCTACATGACTGTCGATGGTCATTATTTAGTCACAAGATCAAGACACAATTTGAGATATCTAGGGCTAATTTTGTCTAAAATTTAAAATTTTAATTCATTACTGAGAACAATAAAAGAGGAAGAAAATTTTGGGGGAGCAACTCTATTCTGATGTAAAGCCTGAGATGGACATTTTGTATCCTTAATCCATAAATCATGCTTGGAAAATATTCTTCACACACAAGCTACTTTAAGAACTCTCCTGATGTCAGCTAAGTGGTACACTCTACCAACCAAAATAAAAATAGCATCGTAAGTGTAAGTTGAATTTGACATATGAAAGAAAAATGACTTCGTTTTACATGTCTTAAAGGATACAGTTTTGCCCTTAGTTTAGTAGGTAATTTAGTCAAGGATATATGGGAATCCACATAGGAAATCTTACTTCTAAAAGATTTCTTTTGAAAAATGAGGTGTATTCTCAAGATTAACACATTCATGAATGATCCTTTGTGGATTAGCCTCAATTTTCTGAGGTTAGGGGAATATATTTTTCTATATTAGTAAGAAATATAGCAACAATGAGAAATAGAGATAGACTGTTCATAGTATAATTTAGAAAATGAAATATGTTTTTATTGTGCTAACATTGCATTATCACAGCCTATAAATATCCAGATTGCAATGTCATAAAGCAACATCTCTGTATATATGATAGATTATGTGAACCAGTTACTTTCAATTCCATTCTTCCTTATGAAATTGATCCATTTTGGAAATTATTCTGATTTGGTCTATAATGTGTAAGTTTTACTATATTCTCTGAATTTTATTTTGCTTGCCTATATTATACATATAGGTGAAATTATATTTTGTTTGTTATCTCATGGTTTATACTTTAGATTAGTTCATGTCAGTGCAATTATTTTTATAATTTAAGAGTATTTTCGTTGTATATAAGTACCAATCTATATAGGCACGTTTTTAAAAAATAATTTTTATTGAGACCAATATGAATTACAGTATTTCACAGTTATATTTATGGTACATAGTGACAGTGATTAGGGCAATTCCCATCACCAGTGATGACCTCCCTTTGCCACTGTTCAAAGCATGCATCCAGTACCTCCATATTTAGACCCCTGGACTCAGGTCCATTTTGTGTTTAGCTTGTTGTAGTTTGGGCCTCTTGATTTTATTGTCTTTGACTTTGGATTGAGCACTCAATGCTCATGAGACTGCTTTGCCCCTGCTACCATCTACTTCTTAGTTACAACATTTTATTTAAACATCTATCAAACCATACTTAGCTTATTTTTAATGTTTTCTCTGGTAAATTGCTGTGAGAAATATGAGGGTTCAGATAACTGTAAATTAGTGTTTTCACATTTGATCATTTGTTAATTTGAAGTGATAGAATAAAACTCTAGGAATGATTGTTTAATTTCTTTATAAATATCCATTCTGGTTGCCAAAATGTCTCTGTTACTTTACAAACCACTAATCTCTCTCTTTTTTAAATATATAACCTATATACTCATTGCCCGTTGACATTTCAATAGTAGTTGCTCTGTCAGATATAAATATATTTTGCATTTCCTTAATAATTAGTGATGTCCAGTTTATTTTTATTGTATTTGGTGTACTTTTATCTTTTGAATAAATGTCTATTCGGATATTCTGATGATTTTGAAGTTAGTTTTGAATTATATGAGATCTTTTTATATATTTTGTAGCCATATAATATATGATGTGAATTGTGAATGCTTCTTTTTATTTTGTTTATGATTTCCTTTGATGTCCAAAAACCTCTTTCTTTGAAGATGTCCCATCTGCTTATTTTTTGTTTCTTCTCTCTTTAATTTTATTTCAAAAATAAATCTGTATTTTGTATTTTTTCAAGATCATGTTCTCCTGAACATGTGTCTTTCTTAACTTGCATGCTTATATGTATGTCTCTTTCTTTTACACTGTGAAGATGGTATTCTTTTCTAGAGCACATATTTTCTCTCTTACATCTTTATACATTTTATTGATTAAAATAAAATTTCTCCACTAAAAAGTTCCCATTTGACTAAGTTTTTTCATATAATATTTTTAATTGATATTACTAAAATTTAGAAGATTGTCTTAATTTCAGGACTGGAGCCAGAGGGGTGCAGAGACCATCTTGGGTCAAGCGGTTTCCACCCGATCTCATCAGTGCTCCTGCGGGTGAGACTGCCTGTTTCAGAGGTGGGCGGGAACGTACACACCTGATTCCTGCTGCACTCTGCGGGGAGTCAGAGTGGCGCAGAGGCCATCTTGGGTCATGTGGTTTCCACCTGCCTGATTTCATCAGCGTTCCTGCCGCTGCCTGAGACTGGATTTCATCAGCGTTCCTGTGGGTGAGGCTGCCTGTTTCAGAGGCGGGTCTAGACATACACACACTGATTCCTGCTGCTTTCTGCCAGAAGTCAGAGGGGCACAGAGGCCATCTTGGGTCATGAGGTTTCCAGCTGCCTGAGACCCGATTTCATCAGTGTTCCTGCTGGTGAGCCTGCTTGCTTCAGAGGAAATCTAATTATAATTAGAACTCAAATGCCAGCACAACTTTCTGCATGTCCTCGGTGCTGTGCTGCATTTTTGGCCTGATTTCATTCTGTGTGTTGCTCTTCTGTGAACAACCAGCCTTTCCTGGAGATGTAAAGAAGTGCTTTCTGACTGTAAAAAACTGTGAGTACTGTCTGTGTGTCTCTCTCCTGTCCTGTTGCCTGAACCTCTTGGCAATGTGCCAAAAAGTGGTTCCAGAACAGCATAGCCGCTCTGCTCTGCTCCGCGGCCATGTGCTCTTCCTAAGGAAAGAACACCATCACAACAGGCAGAACAAATAACACTAAGGACTGTGCTGGATCACTAAAGTTCACCATTTCTCTCTGAACTGTCTTCTCTCCTGCGTGCTTGGGCCTAAGATTAGATCCTGTGTGAGGCCTCATCCATAGAAGACTCCATTCCCTTGTAGGCAAATCGACACACCCAGAAAGGGTGGAACCAGAGGAGTGTGACTGCGTACATCATTTAGCCAATGAATACCACTGCAACACGTAGAAAAACACATAATACAAGTTTGAAAATGGGGAAACAACGCAGGCCAGCATCAGACATAGAGAACAAAGATAACAAATCTGATGACCAGATAATGACTAACGAACTAATCAATCTCTCAGATAAGGACTTTAGAAAAGCAATATGGAAGATGCTGAAAGAACTCAAAGAAACCATGGACCGAGTTGAACAGAACACTAATAAGAACCAAGATATATGATGACAGAAATCACAAAACTCCAAACTGAAATAACATGTCAACTAACAGGCCTGAAAAACTCAGTAAATGAATTAAATGACAAAATGGATAATCTCAACACCAGGGTAGAAGAAGCTGAGAATAGAATTGGTGCTGTGGAAATGAGGTAAATAACAACTCCATACAGCGGGAGAGATTGGGAAAAAAAACTTAAAACAAATGAAGAGAGAGTGGAAAAAATAGTCAAAGAATGGGAACAGATGAAAATAGAAGATTATGATAAGATCAACAAAAACAACCTCAGAATCATTGGAGTCTCAGAGACACAGGAAGAAAATTTCCAGGAAGAATCAACAGTCAAGAACATCATTAAAGAGAAACTTCCAGAGCTAAGGAATATATGTGATAAACTCCTGCATGCCCAAAGAGTACCAACCAAAAGAAACCCCAGAAAAAAATATCCCAAGATACGTCCTAGTCACAATGATGAATCCCACAGATAGAGACATAATTCTTCAAACAGCAAGATCAAAAAAGGAAATTACATTCAAGGGAACATCCTGGAGATTTACAGCAGAACTGTCACCAGAAACACTGAAGTCCAGAAAGCAGTGGTGGAATATTGTGACAAGACTGAATGAAATGAATCCTTCACCTAGAATACACTACCCAGCAAAACTCACTTTCCAGTATGACGGAAAAATACATGGTTTCACAGACAAAAAACAGATCAGAAACTTTACAGACTCAAACCTGTTCTTAAGAGAAAAACTGAAAGACCTAATTTAAGACAAGACTAACCAAAATACACACCAAATTTCGATATAAAGATGGCATCAAATCAGAGGACAATTCTTTCTCTCAATGTCAATGGACTAAATGCACCAATTATGAGACACAGAGTGGCTAAATGGGTCAAAAAACTCAATCCAACTTTCTGCTGTCTACAAGAAATACACCTGAATATTCAGAACAAACATAGACTCAAAATAAAAGGCTAGAGGAAAATTATCCAAGCAAAAACCCATAAAAACCTGGAGTAGCCATACTAATATCAGATAATGCAAACTTTATACTCAGGAAGGTTTTAAGGGACAAAGACGGACATTATATATTAATCAAGGGGTATGTAGAGCAGGAAGAAATCATGCTCCTAAATATATATGCACCGAATGAGGGTCCAGCAAAATATTTAATACAATTGTTGACAAAGCTGAAAAATAACATCAATAGCAACAAAATAATTGCGGGGAACCTCAACAGGTCTTTGTCAACAATGGATAGGTCAAACAGACTGAAACCCAACAAGAATATACTGGACCTGAGTCAAGAAATGGAGGAAAGAGGCCTAGTGGATATATATAGGACAATTCATCCCCAGAAAGCTGGATACACAATCTTCTCCAATGTACGTGCGACATTCTCCAGGGCAGACTACATGCTGGCAAATAAACATATCTTCATAATATCAAGTGGATAGAAATTTTGCAGGCTACATTTGCTGAACACAAGGCTCTGAAATTATTTGTGAATTCCAAAGGAACAAAGAAGAAAAACTTTAACACCTGGAAGTTAAACAGCCTCATACTGAATAACCAGTGGGTCTGAGATGAAAACAAAAGGTTCCTGGAAACAAATGATAATGAAGACACAAACTACCAGAACTTATGGGACACAGCAAAAGCAGTACTGAGAGGAAAATTTATAGCTTTGCAAGCACACATCAGGAAGGAAGAAGGGGCTTACCCGAGTAGCTTACTGATGCAGCTCATATATCTAGAAAGTGCTCAACAAAAGGACCCAAAAACAGGAATGCAGAAGAAAATAACAAAACTGAGAGCAGAAATCAATGAAGTGGAAAACCAAAAAACAATCTGAAGATCAACGAAAGCAGAAGTTGGTTCTTTGAAAAAATAAACAAGATTGATAGACCACTGGAAAAAATAACAAAGAAAGAGCAAGAGAGAAACTTGATAACTCATATTAGGAATGAAAAAGGAGAGATCACTACTCATATGGCAGAGATTCAAAGGGTAATCAGAAACTACTTTGAGAAGCTCTATGCCACTAAAAATGAGAACCTGGAAGAAATGGATAAATTCTTGAACTCTTATAATCATCCATGGTTGAAGGAAGAAGATGTACCATATCTAAACACCCCCATCACTATTGATAAAATTAAAATGGTAATCAAATATCTGCCCAAAAACAAAAGCCTAGGCCCAAATGGACTCACTAATGAATTCTTTCAAACTTTCCAAGAGAAATTACTACGAATCCTGGCAAGACTCTTTCATGAAATCGAAAAAAAAAAATAAAACTAAAAGCCTTTCCTTTAAATTCTGGTACAAGACAAGGCTGTCCGCTCTCACCACTCCTCTTCAACATAGTACTGGAAGTTCTTGCTATAGCGATCAGGCAAATAAAGATAACAAGGGAATCCAGATAGGAAAGGAAGAAGTTAAGCTCTCATTGTTTGCAGACAACATGATACTCTACCTAGAAAACACTAAAGAGTCTACCAAAAAGCTTCTAGAAATAATAGATTCAAATAGCAAGGTGGCAGTCTATAAAATCAACACACAGAAATCAATGGCCTTTTTATACACTAATAATGATAGGGAAGAGAAGGAAGATTAGAAGGCAATCCCATTCAAAATAGCACCACACAAAATCAAATATCTTGGAGTCAACTTGACCAAAGATACGAAGGACCTATACAAAGAAAATTATAAAGCCCTGCTCCAGGAAATAAGGGAAGATACACGGAAATGGAAACATATACCCTGCTCATGGATTGGCAGGATTAACATAATTAAAATGGCAATACTCCCCAAAGCATTATACAGATTTAATGCGATCCCTACAAAGATACCCATGACATTCTTCAAAGAAGTGGAACAAACACTTATGAAGTTCATCTGGAACAATAAACACCGTAGAATAGCTAAAGCACTCCTAGGGAAAAGGAAAATGGGAGGCATTACTTTCCCCAACTTTAAACTGTACTATGAAGCAATAATTATCAAAATAGCATGGTATTGGAATAAAGACAGACCTTCAGATCAGTGGAATAGGCTTGAATTCTCAGATATTGTCCCCCAGACATAAAAGTACCTAATTTTTGACAAAGGAGCAAGAAATCCTAAGTGGAATAGGGAAAGCCTCTTCAACAAATGGTGCTTGCAGAACTGGTTAGCCACTTGCAAAATAAGCGAAAATAGACCCCCAGTTAACATCCTGTACGAAGGTGAAATGCAAATGGAGTAAAGACCTCGATATCAGACCTGATACTATAAGGTATATAGAACAACATGTTGGTAAAACAATCCATGACATCGAGACAAAGGGCATCTTCAAGGACGAAACTACTCTTTCCAAACAAGTGGAAGCAGAGATCAACAGATGGGAATACATTAGACTGAGAAGTTTCTGCACCTCAAAAGAAATAGTGCCTAGGATACAAGAGTCACCCACCGAGTGGAAGAAACTATTCACTCAACACTCATCAGATAAGGGATTAATATCCAAAATATACAGGGCACTGACAGAACTATACAAGAAAAAAACATCTAATCCCATCAAAAAATGGGGAAAAGAAATGAACAAACACTTTGATAAAAAAAAGAAATACAAATGGCTAAAAGGCACATGAAAAAATGCTCCTCATCATTAATCATCAGGGAGATGCAAATCAAAACAATAATGAGATACCACTTCACACCACAGAGATTGGCCCACATCACAAAGAATGTGAATAATCATTGCTGGCGGGGATGTGGAGAGAAAGGAACTCTTATCCACTGCTGGTGGGAATGCCATCTAGTCCAACCACTATGGAAAGCAATATGGAGATTGCTCCAAAATCTGGAAATTGAGCTCCCATTCGACCCAGCTATTCCACTTCTAGGGATATATCCTAAGAACAAAAGAATACAATACAAAAACCCCTTCCTCACACCTATATTTATTGCAGCACTATTCATAATAGCCAGGCTCTGGAAACAACCAAGATGCCCTTCAACAGATGAGTGGCTAAAGAAACTGTGGTACATATACACAATGGAATATTATGCAGCTGTCAGGAGAGATGAAGTCATAAAATTTTCATATACATGGATGTACATG
>PVKC010004957.1:0-34382 GCA_004027635.1 Crocidura indochinensis | reverse complement strand
CAGGTGTGACCCCAAAACAACAACAAAAAAGGGAGTTTTCATCCTTAACAATTGATCTAAAATTTTATCACAGTATGCTCTATTTTAACATCCTATACTGTGATAAAAATTTTAGCTGCTCTGAAAATTATTTTACAAAATAACACTGGTTTAATATAATCAATTTCCCGGTGAAGTTTAATACTAAAAGCATTTGCCATTTCGGAAATTTAATTTCAAGATTTTATATAAAAGATTCTATTACTAAGTGACTCATGAATGACTGTATTTTATTTCCCCAGCCCGTTTCTAAAATTGCATAAACGTGAGGCTTGTTTGTCATGGCAAAGCACAGCTAAACTCAATTATATTGATCTTCTTGAAAACAACTGTTTCTGGTACGATAAGCAAATTAGTTATTTTTGATTTCCTCTGTAGTTTAATAATGCGTAATACTATTAAATAGAGGTTTAAGAAGTTTTCCCACAATTCAATGTTTATTAAATCATTTAAGTATATTTTCAAAACACTATGAGATTCTCTTTCAATTCAAATATCTTAATATCTTTAATGCAAAGAATGTAAAGTTATGAGTTAATATCAAGCTTTGTCAGGTGACTTTGTGCGATTTTCCTCTCAAGTAACTTATCATACTTTCTAAGTAGCCTCTTTCTTGATATTAAACCTACTACAAAAGAGCCTCCTTGTGATGTCTCATAATATGCTGATTTTTTTCTGATGGTCTTCGGAATCCCTTCTTGCAGAATTCACATCTGTGCGGATAGTCTTTTGTGTGTATTGATATCACATGTCGTTTAAAGCCAGATGCATCTGTAGTGCTGTATTCACAATATTCACATTGGTAAATCTTCCTTCCAATATGGGTCTTCATATGCTTTTTTAGTTCATTTTGTTGCCTGAACCCTCTCTTGCACCTTTTACACTTCAATGACTGATCCTTAGTATGAACTGTAAGGATATGTCCACTAAGAATAAATGGATCTGATGTTTTAAAATCACAGTGCCTACACTGATGAATCTTCCTACCTTTATGGATCTCGCTATGCTTTCTGAGCTCAGAAGGACGATGAAAACCTTTCTCACAAACCTCACATTTGTGAGGAAAATCCTTAGTATGGACAGATATGATGTGCCGCTTAAGGTCACTTGAATTGGTGCTCTTATGGTCACAATGAGGACATTGATGTGTCTTATGTCCTTGAAACAAATCCAGATGACGCTGAAGTTCTCTCTCATCACCAAATGCTTGGGCACAATGTTCACATTTATATGGCAAATTGTTACCATGTTTAGACCTAGTATGAGTTTTTAAATTGGACTGATCTGCACACCTGAAGACACAGTACTGACATTGATATGGCTTTTCACCAGTATGGGTTCTCATATGCTTCTTGAGCTCTGAAGGATGTCTAAAGCCCTTACCACACTCTACACAAACATGAGGAAAATTCTTGCTGTGAACAGCTAGTAAGTGTCTGTTAAGAAGTCCTTGTTCTGCAGTTTCATAGTCACAGTATTTGCATTTGTGCATCTTTGGCTCCTTGTCCCTTAATATAAGCTTATTTGAACTCAGTGGACTGGCTTCTCTGTATCTTCGTGTGTATTCAGTAAATTCATGAGTTTTGTCAACTTTATTAATAAGCTTATGGCTTTCTAAATGGTTATGGAAACTCACTTTCTTATTAGTTGTAAAGTCACAATCTGTGCACTGATATTTTTTTCGCATCAAATGATCAGGATGATTTTTCATGTGCCTTTTCAGGAATCCTCTAGATTTAAACTTTTTGGTACAAATATGGCAAGGGTACACTGTCAGGGGCTGTCCATCAGGACCTATTATAACAGCTATATTAAAAGAAAAAAGGAAAGTTGTGACATCTGAACAGGCTATAATAAAGGGCTACCATAAAAATACAAATACAAAATTTAACTCATATTCACTGCATGAGAAATCTACTAAAATATTTTAAGGGGAAATGAACATTATAAACCAACTATTATTAAGCAGCTCACTAAAAATAGTTGAACAGAACTCTACCATAGACTACACTAGACAAAATGCTGTAGTAGATACATTTTGAAAACTAGAAAAAAAGCATCCATTATTGGCAATTGCCACTAAAAATCCCTTTAGAAATAATCAAGAACTGGAGCTCAAAAGGCTGAAAGCACGAATTATATGCAGGAGGCCTATGTTTGATCTCAGTACAGCATGATACCTTGAGCACCACCAGGAGGTAAACCCTGGAAACAGAACTTGGAATAAACTCTGAGCACCACCAGGTGTGTCCCCCAAAACCAGTAGATAAATAAAACTTCATCTGAACAAAGAGCAGTAAGTATAGTTTTTATAAAGAGGTACTCTTAAAACAGAGGTATATGGGAGTTGGAAAAGAACTACATTCTAAACAAAAGATTTTCCCCATAAATTACAAAAATAGTACTATATTTTAAATTATTATAATACTCATAATACTAAGTACTGGTGTTTTTGTTACCTGTTTGCCACTGCCTGGTTTCTCCTCTTCTCCTCTTTTTAGATTTTTGTTTAAGCACTTTGTTTGTATTAATGTTATCACAAATTTGAAGGTACTGTGCTGCCATACTACTTTTGTTTTCTAATGCTAACTCCAAAGTATTTCCTGAAAAAGATATATGCGTCATTAAACTATATGTGTATTTATAACCTTTTGGTTTTGCATAAATGAATTATTAAAGATGATATAGAATCAACTTTCTACTACAGTACTTAATTTTACAAAATACCCATATTTTCCTTTGCTCTTTCTTTTTCTTGTAAATACCTGCAACATGCCTGTAAACACTTGAAACACTTTAACATAAGTTTAATTTTAAAGTGCCCCAATGTATTCATCTTAAATGAATAAATTCATAAAATGAAAGTATAAGAAACTGTGTTTGGGGCACAGCCCCTCCCACTTCCACTGCCCGGGTGACACACATTTAGGGTACAAATCTGTAGAGACAGAGAAGGCAAATTTAGAGTCAAATACCTCCTCTGGAAAACATAATTTATTATGAGAAGACTCCATACATGAGAAAATAATAAAATCCATCAACCAAAGAATGAAATTAAAGAGAAAAATTTAAGGTGACAGAATACTTAAATAATAAATTTATTCTCTTAAAAATTAATTTCTATTTTACATATTCTCTAATGGAAAATTTTTATGATCAATGTGCTAAAATAACTGATATTTGTATTTGGAGGAAAATCTAAATGCATTTGCAGAACACATAATGTATGTAAATTGGCTCTCAAAGATATAAAATTTCTAGGTAGGTAAATAGACTAGGTAAGAGTTCAAGAATGTATACCTGTGAACCCAAACTGGTAAGTATTTACCAAGCAGTATTAAAAACTCCCTATTTAACCTATAACTCATAAAAAATCTTTCTTACCTGATGCTTGGCAATCTTCATACCTTCGTGAAGCTCTTCTTTCATCTCCTAAAAAGGAAGATTAATTAAAACTGATATTCTGAGCATAATAATTACATGTGGATAACATCAAATCTATAATCTTACTTTGATCACCGTTCCTTGGATTACATTTTTTGTTGATGGATTCTTCTACTCCCATAGATTAGATACTAATTTCAAAAACTGAAAATAGGGCTATTGTCAGCATCCTTGAAACTGTAAATATCTATAAAAGTTATTTTAAATAAAAATATAATAGAAATTTCTGCAGATTACCCTCAAAATCGAAGAAGTTCAGTAAATGACTGTTGAATGAATGAACCATAGGAAAACAAATTAAGTTTAAGAATTTATATGCTGAAAAATTTCAAAGTGAAGTGTATACCTGCAGCATCTTGTAAGCTAAGTAGAAATGAGATAAACACATATAAAGGGAAAAATAACTAATTTCACCTTCCTCATTTTTCTAGAAGAGCACATCTGTATGTATGTTCCTTTCAAAAACCCCAACAGATTGGGGTTCTTTGTGTTGTAAATACATGAAATAAGTTTTCCCAAAGGGGGAAGAGTCTATTTACAAAAGATATACTTATTTTAGAAAAATAAAATTTGTTATGGCACTCACTTATACAGATAGGACTTAAAATAAATCCTATTGAAAAACAATGCATTAAGCAAGGTTCATTTTAAATCATACAAGGTATGTGGGGAAAAATTATGTAATTAAGTAAGATTATTCAGTCCACAGCAAAACATTTTATATTAGCCAACTCATTTGGGGGCATTAGTACAGCATATTTAATTAAATAAAGGCTGATCAAATAGATGTTATGCACTTATCAGGTGAAAAAATTCCAGTGTCCTACCATATGCCGCAGCCCAGACAACAGGGACAATTGTTTTATTAACATCAGAGTGTTCAAGCTGATTCTCAGGGAGAGAAGTTCCTTCCTCTTCCCCTACAATGACTTCCATGTAAACTTCATCTGCTATTTCAGCGCAACCTAAATTTTAGAAATAATTGCTTGTTTATAACCCCAAATATTTAATAAGTGGGTAAAAATTCCAAACAATTTAAATCTTTCAACTTTCAAGGTTTTATACTGGTAAATTTTTTTTAAATGCATTTGGCACTTTTGGAGACTGTCACTAGGAGACAATCTTTTAACAAAATTCTTATTCTTCCATTAAAAATGGTCCTATAAAATAGTTTTTTAATTATAGAAAATGTGTGTGCCTAAAATATTTCAACTGATTTATATACTACTGGACATTACAAATTTATGAAAAAGGCTATATACTATGGTCATGCCTAATATTTCTCAGAACTCAGAAAACACTTCCCATATAAATTAACACAAGAAAATGGTAAATGCTATCCCACAGAGTGGAAATTAAATGCCATACTGTGCACACAATAAGATAGTCCATTAGTAACTAAATAAGATATCTGAAAATAAAAATAATCAAAATCTTAAAATAGAAATAATCAAAACAGTATATACATACGCATGCTAGCACACCTTACAGGTATGGGGGTTGGTTCCAAGATCATAGCAATAAATTAAGGTAATTTACTAAGTAATGATGCAATGAAGTGAGTCCCATACATTTTTTTTATTTCTCAGTGAGTGCTCATAAGTTGTTTTTATTATGACAAAGGTTCCCAACTTATTTGGATCACATATTTTCAGAAAACAACACAACTAATCAATACCTCTATATCATTCCTGGGACTCATTTAGAGAAATACTGCTACTACGCTATAATATAACATAATATAGTCCTATAGTATATACTAATAAATATGCAGTAGCTTATGTTTAAATGTACATACACTAATTAAATTTGATAGAGATATAAAAACATGCTACTACAAATGTGCTACACACTTGCTCAAGTAAGATAAGATTGCTTCAAACCTTCAATTTGTGGAAGGAAAAAAGCAGTATTTATAAGGTGAAGTACAAGAAAACATTCTGCCTGTGTAAAGTATAAATGTACAGACATATAGGAAATGTATATGTATATTAGGTAAAATTTAGTCCTAAAATATTTGTAATATCTCAAGAGGTTGGATTTCAAAAAAAACTGACTGAAAAAGATCATTAAAAGCAAGCCAGATGGGCCCGGAGAGAGCACAGTGGCGTTTGCCTTGCAAGCAGCTGATCCAGGACCAAAGGTGGTTGGTTCGAATCCCGGTGTCCCATATGGTCCCCCGTGCCTGCCAGGAGCTATTTCTGAGTAGACAGCCTGGAGTAACACCTGAGCACTGCCGGATGTGCCCCACCCCCCAAAAAATAGCAAGCCAGGGCCAGAGATACTGTCAGCATCCCCAGGAGTGAACCCTGAGCACAAAGTGATAGTCAGGAGTAAGTTTGGAACATTTCCAGGTATTGCCCCAAAACCAAGATAAATTATCAAATATATACATATATCTATCAATTTAGATATTAATCTATTTATATCACTATCAAGACAAGAGACCTCATAGGCTCAAAGGGCTGAATGCATGCTTTATTTTTTTGCCATACCCATCAGTGTTCAGGGCTTACTCCTGGTTCTGCACTTAGGGGTCACTCCTGGCAAGCTAAAGGAATCATATGTTGCCAAGGATACATCCTGTTTTGAATATGTGAAAGTCAAATACCAATTATACTATATTTCTGGCCCAAATGTGTGCTTTGAATGTAGGAGGCCAAGATTCAGTTCCCAGCACTTCCAGCATGGCCATGAACACTTTCTGAGCTCACAGCCTCTGAGCTCTGCCAGCTGTTATCTCAAACCAAAAGTTATTATTATCAAAGCAAAAAATTATTAAAGAAGATTCAATAAAAACTGAATGTTGTTTTAGTGTAAAAATATATTAAATGTGTCACTGATGGGGCTGGAGCGGTGGCGCAGCAGTGGAGCTTTTGCTTTGCTCGCGGCTGACCTAGGGAGAACTGTGGTTCGATCCCCCAGCATCCCATATGGTCCCCCAAGCCAGGAGCGATTTCTGAGCGCATAGCCAGGAGTAACCCCCAAGCGTTACCAGGTGTGGCCCAAAAACCAAACAAAAAAAAAAGAGTCATTGAGTATGTTTAATGTGAGATAATAGTTTAGATTTAACCTCTTACATTAAAAAGTTTGAATTTGTTTTTCTATTTACCCATCTACTGTTAACTACTATTGACTCTAGGAAGAATGTGAAAAATGAGGTAAAAATTGATCCAGAAAGAAGTATTAGTATAAACTTGATCTCTCCTTTTCCTTGATTTTCCTATGCCCCACTTCTCCCTTAACTCCTGGTAAACACTAATTTGGTCTTATGATCTAAATTTTTGCCTTTTTAAGTTCTTAAATGCTTTCCTTATATAAACATAGATTAAATCAAATGTTTTCTATATCCACCTGACTTATTTCACTAAGCATAATCATCAGTAGGTCCACCCATGCTGTTGCAAATGGCCTGCTTACATCTTTTATAATGGTGGAATAGTATTATACATATTACATGTTCTTTAATCTGTCAATGAACAGAAATTATTTCATTTACTGTTATTTCTCTCCGAACAAAACCTCTCAACTCATTTGTTTTTTATATATTTAACTTTGGCATATCTATGCCCTGGATTGAAATCCAGTTTCCTATGGCTTCTAGGGAAGAAATTCTGAGAACTAGAAGGAAGTGTGTAATACAGGTAAAGACACTATCCAAGAAATGCACTGAAATAAGTGAGGACCTTTGTTGTTTAAAAAAAAAAAAACAATGTAGTTGTCTCAGCATGGCAAAAATAGGCTGCATTCCTACACTGAAATGAGGATAAAATAAGTAGTGAGAAATATATGTTATCATAAGAATAGCTGGAAAGTTATTTTTTGCACCAGGTGATAGTCAGATCATCCCAGAATACCTAAATGACTGGTTACTAATTGTTTCATAAATACCATAAGCAAAGAAAAATCTTGACTGCCTGACTTGAAAGAATATTCATTCAACTAACCCTTCAGTGAAGAGAAAATAAATAGCATTTCAATTCTCATTTCAGAGGACAGTGTTCACTGCCATGTAGAAAGAAGATAGTTAAGAAAAAAGAGAAATTAGAGTTCAAATAAGTATTCAATTATTACTAGAATGATCTTTGCAATGAACATCCCTAAAGCACTTTTTCCTTCCATAACTTGGATAATATTGTCCTATGCCAGAGGTAAGTTGTAAGAATTAAATGAGATAATAAGCATAACATGCAAAAATGAAACTCTCCTATAACTCCCTAAGAATCTGTTGGCTATACTTAAATCAGAAACTATATTATTGATATCTGTATTGCTAGTACTAGAGACATATTTCACAGCATATTTCATATAATGTTCACAATGCAACAACATATGCATTGATGAAGGGTCAAAAAGATCCTTTCCCTTTCATTTACTATTCTTAATATACTGCCTGTGTATCTAAGATTTCTTTGTTTTATACAATAGCTACTTAAAAGTGACTAGTGTCCTTTGTCTCTTACTGATTTCATCATCTTCTTGTGAAGAATTTTTAACAGCCATGTAAACCATCTTCTCCCGCTGCATTCGATTCTGATCAAGCACTCCTGTTACAGAATGTCCGTTAGTGTACTCACTCTCTGTAACAATTTCTGTCCCACCTTAAAAATTAAAAATATATTACAAAAAGATAAACATTGATGAATAATTTATTAAATTAACCAAGAGACAACATAAGAACTATTTTCCTTTAAAAATGCTCACCATGTATTCCAGCATATATTTTTAAATGTCAGAAGAATTTCATATAAATTACACTATCATTTTAGTCATAACTGAGAAATATCAAACGCTAATATATTTCCAATGTTATAAGCTTTTGCATGTATTTAACTACATAAATATTATACCATTCCTATTAAATACTTAAAACCATTGCAGCCCTTTAATAGATATAGAAAATGATGTAGAAGTAGCTAAGTAGACACGGTGCTCCCTCTGCCTAAGGTCAACACAATTAGATTCCTAGCATTGTATATTGATCCCAGAGCACAACGAGTTGGCACTCCCGATAAAAGAGCCAGGAACACTCCCTTAGCAATACTGGGTCTGGCCCAAACACTAAAAGAGATAAAAAGCTAAATGTTTCACAAATGGTCACTTATGTAGGTAACAGGTATGATTAAAACAGCTTGGGCAGAAAAACAGGACAAAGGTAAAGTTTCTTGCCTTGTTTCACTCCAGTTTGATCCAAGAACTAAATGATTCCTGAGTACCAACAGTACTGATCTCTTAGCACAGACTCAGGAGTAAGCTGTGCATGGCCCCAAACAAGAGGCTTTAATCACTCTGCAGATATTTGTGCTCTCTTGAATACATCTCTCTTTCTCTCTCTCCCTCTCTCTCTCCCTCCCTCCCTTCCTCACATATATGTCAACTCTCTAAACTTCTTTCAATAAAACTATGTTGCTTCATTAAAAAGAAAAATATTTAAGAAAGATGCAAGCAAGGTCTTGCTTTAAAAGATAAAGAAAATTTCCTATGCTAGATCAAATCATCTGTCATTTTAAATGTTTAAAATTTAATATTCTGTTCAATGCTAAAAGAATCTAGAAATGGCATATTGTATTCATGCCTTACATTAATAGGCAATTATGTAAAGCATTCAATCTTCAAAGAAACCTATTGAAAACTACACTTCAATGATAATTTTATAATAATCGTCAGAAATCCTAAGTAGGAACTAACAATCAAAGCAATAAATGAATATTAGCTTTTGTACCTATTTCTACATCATCTTCAGCCTCAGCTTTGAATATATACACTTTTATTACTTCTGAACCAAATCCATCTTCTTTAGCATCTTCTTGTCCTTCATCATTGCCCATTTTTAATGGTGTGTTCCCCATATGCTCTAATTTTTCACCAACATCATCCACTGTAAAATACAGAGAAGACTGTTAACACTGAAATTTAGTGAGTATTAAGTATAGTGCAATATTGTGCAATGTTAGCCACTTACCACCTACTAAATTCACTTAGAAAATTATTATGCGATGATGAGTGCTATCCTTTACAAAGTTTATAAAATCAGACATATATAATATAATCACAACTGTAGAAAAAACTACTCACAGGATTTACTTAGTATGAATAAAACAAACATATATTCAATTAAAATAATTTGGTAAAATATTAAATGATATCTTATCAACTAACACCAAATAATAGTAAAATAAGAACCAAAATACATAGCATTCACAAGTATAGTAGAGTTTAAGTGTTTGCTTTGCATTTAGTTACCATGAGTTCATTCTACACCATCATATATAGTTAAGCACTGCCAGGAGTGATTCCTGAGCACAGAGCCAAGAATAAACCCAGAGCATAGTCATGTTTGGCCCAAACATTTTCCCAATTTTAATTTAAAAACTATATAAGTTACAACTTTTAATATTGGTTGAGATTGAACAAATAACTTCAAACCAGAGATGTTGTCTATCAAATTTAATACTGCATGATTTATTTAAAAACTGTATAGACCATATATTTAAATATAAAAAATAATTATTTTAATTTGGACGGGGTTTGGGCCACATCCAGTGATGCTCATATGCGCTCAGAAATCGCCCCTGTCTTGAGGGACCATATGGGACGCCAGGGAATTGAACCGTGGTCGGTCCTAGGCTAGCGTGCTCAAGGTAGACGCTTTACACTCTATGCCACCACTGCAGCCCCTAATTCTTTTAATGTTAAGAATAATATTGTCACATGAATACTCTGTACAAATTATCTTTGTCATATAAATTAAACAATAAAGTCCCATAAATAGTATGTCTTCATTTTTCATCTCCTTGTCCTTTTAAAAATGTGAGAGTATAGGGGCCCGGGAGATAGCATGGAAGTAAGGCGATTGTCTTTCATGCAAAAGGTCATCAGTTCGAATCCCGGTGCCCCATATGGTCCCCCGTGCCTGCCAGGAACAATTTCTGAGCATGGAGTCAGGAGTAACCCCTGAGCACTGCCGGGTGTGACCCAAAAACCACAAAAAAATGTGAGAGTATTCTAAATAAAAATCCTGTTTGTCTCTATAAGTCCTAGTATCATATATTAAACATAAAAACCTAAACATGTCTGAAACTACTAAAAATAGAATAAGGTAATATTAAATAATACTAAAAATAATCAACTCTGGGTCATGAAGATAGCTAGTACAACAGGTAAGGCGCTTGCCTGGGATTGATACCTTGCATATATTTGACAGACTTGAGTTTGATCACTGGAGCCTAACATGGTCCCTTGAGCACCACTAGGAATGATCCCTGAGTGCAGAGCCTGGAGTAAGCCCTGAGTACCTCTGGGTTAGAGTCAAAAGAAAACAAATAGAAAATGATGAATTTAGTACTTTAAAAACCAAATTTCAAGAGTATCTAAATACATATATTTCTAGATTTGTCCCTACCTCAGTTTAAAATTTTATATATTTAAAAAAAATTTATATATTTTCAAAGGATTCTTTGTCTTTCAAATATCAATAAAAAGCAAAAAATAAATCAAAAAATAAATTCAGAAATATTTCCATAGTGCAAAGTTATTCATTTTGAATATGAATAATTCCATTCTATATAAGAGTTCAGTTTATTTTCTTAGGGAAAGTATATAAATAATCAAAATGGACAAGTTTTATTCTATTAAAGTCCCAAATTCTACTACTGATTTCATTACATATTGACAATGAAACAGATAAAATGAAAGAAAAAGATAATAGCTTCATAGTTTATCTCCTAAAACACTGCATAAAACAATGATAATATTAAGAATTAGGCAAGTTAATTCTTAAAAAGTATTTTTCATTAACGGAAGTAAATTCAAAATATATATGACTTCTTAGTCGGAATACTACTCAATAAAACAACAAAAATATAATAATTAAATTATGCTTCATTGTAATTCAATAGTTTGGGCTTACTGATTTCCATATTTGATAAGGCTAATTAAAACTGCAGGGGGCCGGGCGATGGCGCTGGAGGTAAGGTGCCTGCGCTAACCTAGGACGGACCTCGGTTGGATCCCCCGGTTCCCCATATGGTCCCCCGTGCCTACCAGGAGCGACTTCTGAGCAAATAGCCAGGAGTAACCCCTGAGCATCACTGGGTGTGGCCCAAAAAAAAAAAACTGCAGAGTTAGTACAAAGATTAAGTTCCCTAATGTTATTTTATTAGGGTGCAGAAATCAAAGGGATTAATAAGCTTCCTTTGCATTTATGTCTTCAACCAAAACAGGAGAGATCTCTAAGCCTAGAGCCAGCACCACCACGTGTAGCCCAGAAAACAATTTATTTGTTGAGATCTCTGATGGTAACACTACCAAGATATTTTCATGTATAAAAAATTATGTTCCTTAAAGAAACTTAGCAGCAACAAATAATTTCAGATGAGATCGGGCGCGTTCAGGGTGGTATGGATGTAAACTAATTTCAATGCATTATATTGAATACTTATTTATGTAACCTACCTCCACTGGTAAAGCTTGTTATAAAGAAAATCATCACCCACACATGTCTTACAGACAAAAAGTATTTTATTTTGGTTCTTTGGGTCACACCCAGAGACACTCAGGAGTTACTCCTAGCTATGCGCTCAGAAATCACTCCTGACTTGGGGGACAATATGGGACGCCAGGGGATCAAACCATGCCAGGTAGATGCCTTACTGCTTGTGTCACCAATCTGGCCAACATTCAGTATTTTTGTCTGTTTTCTGGACCACACATGGCAGTGCTCAGGGGTTACTCTATTAAGTATTTGGGGGGAGTGGTTGGTTCACACCCGGCAGCGCTCAGGGGTTACACCTGGCTCTACACTCAGAAATCACTCCTGGCAGGCTCTGGTGATCATATGGGATGCCGGGATTTGAACCACCATCCTTCTGCATGCAAGGCAAATGTTCTACCTCATGCTATCTCTCCTGCCCAAATTATTTAAAAAATACACTGCATCTATTATATTTCAGATATAAATGATATTAATGTTCAAGTTACCTGGTACCAGTGAGATAACTTACTCATATGCTACGCTAAAAAGTTCATTAACTTTGGCCTGGAAATACCAAAAAAAAACTGAAACAGATATGAAATATTGAGAAGGTATCCATAATCTAATAAATTATAAATTAATCTTATAATTTCCTAATAAGAATAATATGAGTCTTAGAACAAGACAAAGGTCTATTTTAGGTCCTCACCTCACCACTTAGATAATTCAAAAATATCTATCTTAAGGGAAAATAGAGAAAGGAACATTTAAAATTAACATGTGATTATTAAAGATTATTTTATAATAACTGGAATATACAACAATCAGAGAAATAAGTGCTAAAAATAAAGTAAAGATGAAGGACAAAGAACAAAACCTAATCAAAATAGAATAAAGTAAATCATATTAAATTATAATAAATAGTGGCCAGAATACTAGTACAATAGAGCATTTACCTGCTCATGGCTGACCTGGGTTTGATCCCCAGCATTAAAGAGTCAGGAATAACCCCTGAGCACTGCCAGTGTGGCCCAAAACCAAAGACCAAAAACCGAAAAAACAACAACAACAACAACAAAGAAATTAGAATAAAAATTAACTGCTCTTAAGTTAGAAAGAAAATGGTCAAGGTGAAAAAAATAGTGAAACAAAAATCTACTTTTTATACCCTATTTAGTACATTGCTTCTACAACAACAAACTGTTTAACTTTTAGGGGAGATTTAAAAGTAAATGTTGCTGTTGCCTCTAAAAATTATTTTGTAGGGGCTGGGCGGTGGCGCTGGAGGTAAAGTGCCTGCGCTAACCTAGGACGGACCACGGTTCGATCCCCCGATTCCCCATATGTTCCCCCGTGCCTGCCAGGAGCGACTTCTGAGCGAATAGCCAGGAGTAACCCCGAGCATCGCCGGGTGTGGCCCAAAAACTAAAAAAAAAAATAAATTATTTAGTAGTCATTGTAATATTATTTAAGCATACAATGTCTTCGTAATTTTCAATCCAATTCCATTAGACTAGAGTAGTCTACTGCATTTAACACAGAAATAATAAAAATATTTTAAATTAAATTGGAGAAAGTCTTTTAAATTTTTTGCACCATTAAATTATAGAAGACATGGTAAACTACAAATATTTAAAATATATGAGAACTAAATTTTAGATTATTTATATACTAGTGGGTTATTTTGATGAGTACTCAAAGGCACACTGATTATTTTTTACAGGAAGATTAAATTTTGCCACAGTATTTATATAACCAGAAGTATAGTTTTTTTCTTTATGTCAGATTAAAATATCTGTGAATTTTTTATTAATATATAATTTAAAGAGAATATATGCAGGAGTCTAAGTGATAGTTCATTGTATAGAGTTTGTATCTGGCCAACCCATGTTAGATCACTAGCATCCAATATGGTCCCTTGAGCTCACCTAGAGTGACTGTTGAGTGCAGACAGGAGAAACACTGAGCACAGCCAGGTGTGGCCCAAATCTGCCCTTCCACCAAAAATATATTTACAAAAAATAATTTCAACAGACATAATCGCTATGTCTGCTCTGGGCCAGCTTCACACAAAAGAGATATAAACCAAGCCATGAAAAATGGGTACACCAGCCATACAGGTCAAATCTGGTAGCCTTAGGAAGAGGGTGGGCCAAGCCCCAACTCTGCCAAAGACATATATGCTGCATCCTTCACAAATAGTCAACACTTTAAGGCCCTGTTTCACTACTCCTCTGTTTTTCTCAAAGACATCAATTTGACCAAACTCCAGGCATGCCAGTATCTCACCAGGACTTTTTGGAGTGAGTGCAGGCAGCCTCCCCAACCTTCTCATACTTCCAGGAAACCTGGCAGCCAAAAACATGCCCCACAAAAGTTGCACTATCAGTAATTGTGTTTTAAATTCCTGGAACAAGTGGCTGCATTTGTGGCCCTTTGACAACTTCATTTATTTAACACTATCATTCCCATAGAAACAAACCAATGTAGATGCTAATATCTAGCTGAAATAACTTAATGTTCAGAAACATTAAATACAAGATATTAGAATCCTTGAGCTTTTTTTTTTTTATTAAATTCCCAGTCCAGCTGGCCAAGAACCATTGTTCTTGATGGCTGAGAATCATCAGTGGGGTCCTGGGTCATCTGAGCAGCATTTGGGAAATACCCGAAGAAAATGAATAAAATAAAAGTTTTCCTAGATAAGTGACCCAATTTGCCAATTCCAGCATGGTCAAACTTTTTTAAAAAAATGGATATTCTTTATCAGACTATCAATCATCTAATAAGTTTTTTTTATATTGTTGCTTTTCAAGCAAACCTACCAATTAAAGAGAACAAACTAGTTTTACTTTCTTCCTTAATGGAATGTCTTAAGGACATAAAACATAATGAAATAAAAATGTGGAAAAAATCATGTAATTCAATGCACAAAATTTCATAAGTACACACATCTAAACAAAATAAACAGATTGTAAAGTGTAATCTGAATTCATGATTTACTATAATATATTTCATTTTAAACAAACTACACATTTCTTACATAATAAGCTTAAATCACTAAATAAAACCAAACTGACAATTCCAGAAATTGCCATGTTAGAACCCGATGTAGCAAAGTTGACAGGAATAGTGGGATCAGAGTTGGAGTATTGTATTTCTAAAACTTAATTATAAATAACTTTGTAGTTAAAAATTAAAAGTGAAGCGTTAAAAGCTTAAATTTCTTAACTGAAATATGCATTTACCATAAAATTATTAGTTAATATCCATACTGAAATTGCAAATATGTATTTGTTCTACGATATCAAAATGTTTCATTATTTGCTGAATTATTGGTATGAAATGAGTTAGCTAAATGCAAGAGCAAATTACAGAAGCATGTCAATAACACAACTTTGAAACAAAATTTTCAGAATGATTTCCTCTATAACTTACTGAAAAAAACCCATTATTCCAGAAAACTTTTATAGGATATGTATTCATCTCCCAAGTAATTATGGAATTTTTGTTTCACTTACAAGATATCATCAAATAATCTTCAGAAGTGCTTTTGACATCATCTTCTTCATCATCTTCATCATCATCATCATAATCTTCATCATCTTCAGTTTTAATTGTAACTGTAGAACCAGGAATACCATCAGTTGCCTGAATCACAGTTTCTGTATCTGAATTTGTAACAAGAACCTCCTCTGATACCACTGTGGGAGAGTCAACTCCAGAAACACAATCTTGGACCACATGTTCCAAGTGTCCATCTGGACCAGTAACAAGGTCAGCCACAAAAACCTGCTCAGGTACTCTAACAGTCTCTGTTATTATTTCAGAAGTCAAAATATGATCACTATCAGCTTCTTCTAAATCTTCTTCAATTGCAACATCAGCTTCAAGTACAGCTTCAGGAACAATCACACCTTCTGTTACTATGTCAGTCTCAGTTATGATATCAGGTCCATGTACAACTTCAGCTGCTAAGCCAGGATCAAGAGTTATCCCATCATCTGTGACCACATCAGAAACTAATACAGCCTCAGGAACTGAAACAACAATATGGTCTCCATCGATATGTGCAGTACCGGCCATTCCACCTACTGCAATAATCAAAAAAGTAGTTATTTCATTATCAAAATATTAGATTTAACATGTCAAATTTCAAATTATTTTTAAATATTGTATAATCCCATACAAACATAACACCTTCAGAAGTCATTGACAATTTAACTTCAATAAAAGTTATCATCTATCAGTAGGTGAAGTGGAAGTGGGTAAAAACAATGTACAGGCTTCTTTAAAAAACTAAGACTAGAGCTTCAATATGACACAGAAGTTCCACTTCTTAGCATATATCTGAGAACACAAAAACATTAAGTTTGAAAGATATAACCATACCTAGATTCATTGTACCACTTATTATAATATCTAAGGTATGGAAGTAGTCCAAAATGAATGATGAAGCAATGGTACATATCTACAATGAAATTGTAATACACAACAGTAAGGGAAGATTAAATATCACAGTTCACATTAAATGGGATGAAGATGGAGGTTATGAGGTCAAATGAATTAAATCAGAAGGATGACAAAAGCACTACAGGATTTCACTCATCTGTGGTATACAAAAAGCCCCAAGAGAATAGAGAGTAACAAATTATTAGTTGTAGATAACAAAACTGAAATTGCCAAACTGGGAGAGGGAAGGTCCAGAGGAATAGCCATAAAAATACCATAAGGGATAAAAAGAGGTAGTATAGAAAGTATGGTGCATATTTTGCACATAACCAACCCATTGGGACTGAAGCAATACATATACCCACTGAGTACCAACAGTGATGATCCCTAAGCACAAGTCAGGAATAAGTCTGTCTACAGGGGCCCGGGAGATAGCATGGAGGTAAGGCGTTTGCCTTTCATGCAAAAGGTCATTGGTTCGAATCCCGGTGCCCCATATGGTCCCCCGTGCCTGCCAGGAGCAATTTCTGAGCATGGAGCCAGGAGTAACCCCCGAGCACTGCCGGGTGTGACCCAAAAAAAACAAAAAAAAGTCTGTCTACAACCCAGCAAAAAAGTAATGTAAAGACATCTGTGGAGGATTCTGAAACTTAGGTGGTGGTGAGATATAGTACCTGTATATCAAGATCATACATATCAGCATTATTATAAACATGTTACTTAATTAGAACAGTAAAAAGAAATTTAGAAAAGATTAAGAGGACAGAATAATAGCAGAGTAGGTCTACGTTCAATTCACAGCATCATATATGTTCCCTTAAACACTGTCAAGAATAAGCTCTGAGAACTACCAGATGTTGACCCCAAAACAAATCAAGCTATTTTTGGTTTGGGGGCTCCACCCGGTGACACTCAGGGATTACTCCTGGATATACACACAGAAAACGCTTCAGGCTTGGGGACCATATGGGATACCGGGGGATCAAACTGCAGTCTGTCCTTAGGTTAGCATGTGCAAGGCAAATGCCCAACTGTTTACACCACCACTCTGTACTCACAAAACAAGTTTTAAATAATTAAAAAAGATAGAATATGAACAGCAGTTTTGAAGATTAACTCCCAAACATGCTTGGTGTACAATATGGTACCAGGATTCAAATCAGGGTTGGCCACATGCAAGACAAGTGTCATAATTTTTGTACTATCTCTCTTGCCTAAAGATATCATTTTATATAACATTTTGAAAATTAGAAAATAATCCAAATGAAACAAAAATGCAATAAGGTGAGAGATTATGTAAACATACTAGAATAGTATACGTAGATGCTATAGTTTTACATCTTCATTGTGGTGGTATTTACACAAGTCTATAAGATGCAAATATTTTAATAATGATTTTTATTTTGACCAAAGTGGATTACAAATCTTTCACAGTAATATTTTAAGTACATAGTGACATTGAATCAGGGGCATTCGCACCACCAATGTTGTCCTCCCTCTACCCCTTTCCCAGCATGCATCCCATATCCCCCTTCTTCGCCCCCAAGGCTGTTAGTGTAAGTTGTCCCCTCTGTGTCTAGCTTGTTGTAGATTGGGTATCGATCTCGTTGTCCTTGACTTTGGCTTGGTGTCTAAGTCTGATAATGTTCATACGACTGTTTGGTCTTGGTACCCTCCATTATTTCCCCCTCAATTTCTGAAGCAGAACAAGATGGTTCAAGTTATATGGTTCTGTTTGAAGGGAAGAAAAAAAAGAAAAAAGGAGGGGGCAAAAATCAAACAAGCAAAAAAGGGGGGAATCTTTCTAGAGGCTATAAATATCAATTTAAGAAAAGAAAGGGAAAAAGGAAGAAAAGCATAACCATACAAAGAAATCAATCAAAAAATAAAAAGCACCACAGCAATAAAGACAACAACCAAGCAATAACCACAGTCCCAAAATAAAAACAAAACAAAGCACAAAAAAGAGCAAAACAAAAGAAACAAAACAAACAAAAAAACAAGCAATAACAATAACAAAATTAATTAATTTGTGCTACTTATTTTATTTTGCATAGCAAATTAAATGTTTCTCTGCCCTTGAAGTATACTATCATGGGCTCCATACATGCTCTTTTACTCTCCCTTAGGTCCTTTTGTGACGTCTGGAAGCTTTCTGCTCAGTCGTGAATAATAAAATCAGGCCTCTGTAAATACAGACTTGGTATTTGCATAGATCATAGGGTGGAGCCTAGAATGAAGTCTTACTTTATGATTCTAGAAGTTCTGTTCCATCACTGTTATTTTAATCAGTCTTCTGTAGTTGAAGGCCTTGGTGTTTGCACCAATCCTAGGACAAAGCCTGGATAGAGTCTTTCACCATGTTTCCAGAAGTTCTGCTCGGTTGCAGTTGTCTCAGTCAGACCTCCGGAATTAGAGATCTTGGTTGTTGTACAGATCGAAGGCCAAAGCCTAAACGAGGGTCTTTTTCATTGGTCCCAGGATAAGTTCTGCCTAGTCATGGTTGTCAGGTCAATCTTCTGTGATTAGCAATTGTGGCTTTTGCACAGATCAAGGAATGACATATCTTCTGATTTCATCTCATTGTTAGGTGGTGAGGTAAAACAACCTGCTCTTAGACCAAGTTGCTGCCATTTCCTCATTGTCAGGATGTCATATCAAATCTGGCGCATGTTAGTGTCAGAGCAGTATTAAGAATGTCCCAGAGGGAGTTTCATTCCTGGAGTTGTTGCGGAAAACTGTATCGGTTCTATGTCTGAGATTTAGGATTCAGGGTTGGACGGTCACTCTCTAATCACATGGAGTCTAAGTTAGGACCACATGACATGTTCAAGGTGGGAGGTGTCCCTATATTGTAAGGTGTATGAGTTCTTATCCCTAGTAGATAAAAGCTTGCTTCTATATGTAAAATTTCCCCTTTTTAGTATGCCTTTGCAAAAAGAAATGGTGCTATATTATATTGCTGGTGCATTTGGGGGTGAGAGTGTCAGGCTCCATCATCTCTGTGCCTTGGTTTTGACCTTAGCTTTTATCCCAGGCAAGACTTTTTTTGTAGGTTTTTTTACCCAGCAGAACCAAAACAGGAGAAGTTAAGGAAGAAAAGAAAACAACAATACTATATATATACTCACATACATATAAAGGAAAATAAACAAAAATGAGTTTAAAAAAAGTAATTAGGGGAACAAAGTGTTGCAGGAGACTACCTTACATTTGGGGATAAACAAGTTAAGAAGTAGAATTATAGAGGTCTTAAACTATTAAAGGAAATATAGGCTTCCCCCATTGTCTTTTGTGATATTCTTTTGGGGTGTGGAATCCAGAGCACCTTTTCCTCACACACCCTGGTCTTGGTGATTTTGGGAAATGATTTGCTACAGAAAGGGTTCAAGTAGAGTTCTTGCACTCGCATCCTTCTGGAGCTGAATCCAGAATCAAGCAATGTTCCACAAGATGAAAATATTATTAAATAAAGATCATTGAATAAGATTTGTACTTTGGTTAACACTAATGCACTATAGTCAAAATTCAGGTTTTGATATTAGACCACAATTGTAATCTCATTATTAATGAATGGGAGATAAGTAAATTTTTTTTGGTTTTTGGGTCACACCCGGCAGTGCTCAGGGGTTAGTCCTGGCTCCATGCTCAGAAATTGCTCCTGGCAGGCACGGGGGACCATATGGGGCACCGGGATTCGAACCGATGACCTTTTGCATGAAAGGAAAACGCCTTACCTCCATGCTATCTCCCGGGCCCCGGAGATAAGCAAATATTATATGGGATCACACACATTATTTTCCTACTTTCTGTAAGTCTAATTTAAAAATTGAAAAAACAAATATAAAGGGTTGCTAATAAATGACATGAGTTAATAAGACATAATAAAATTTATACATTATATTTTATAAATGAAAAATTCCCTGAAAATATTGACTTACATTGAAATTGAAGGCATTTAATTTGAAGAGATATGAAACAACTCATTTTAGAAAAACTATTTTACAGAAACAACTTAAGAATCACTGAAGTCCCAGAGCTCCGGTATGTAGAGTCAACAGTCAAAGGCATCATTGCTGAGAATTTGCCAGTGCTGAAGAGTGCCTATACCAATATTCTGGATGATCAAAGAATATCATCTAAAAGTGACCCAAAGAAAAGCACTCTCAAGCTTAGCCTAGTCAGTGACGAAAACAATAGAGATAAAATATTGAAAGCAGCAAGAGGAAAGAAGAAAATAACATACAAAGAACATGCCTAAGTTTTACAGTAAACATCAAAAGCAACCTTTCAGGGCCAAAGGCCATGGTAGGAAATAGTGAAATATCTAAATGAAATGACAGTTCCCTAAGAATAATTCATACATCCATATTTGATCAAATTGCAGAAGCCAAACTTCACCCTTCAGGTTTGAAGGAAGATATACATCTTCACTGATAAACAGCAGCTCAGGAACTTAACAGCCTCAAAAGCAAGCTTAAAAGAATAGAAAGAGTTCCTTTCAGGAGAGACAAATTCCATAAATTTACAAATCTTTTACCAAAAGATAACACAACATCCCATGACAATGATATCTCTTATGGTCAAAGGACTAAATGTATCAATCAAGAGACACATAATGGCGAAATGGATCAGAAAACTGATTCCATAGTTTTGCTGCCTGAGAGAAACACTTTTGAATAATCAAAGCAAACAGACTCAAATTAAAGGTTGGAGGAAATCATTCAAGCAAACAATCTCCTTAAGAAGACTGGTGGCCATACTTTACCAGATGACATAGACTCCATTCTTGAAAAGGTTATGAGACAGAGATGGGCATTTCATAATAATCAAGGGATATGTGCATCATGACAAAATCACATTCTAAAACATATTGGCACCCAATGTGCTCCAGCAAAGTATTTAAAACAATTGCTAACAGACCAGAAGAAAAACGTGAATAACAACACAATAGTAGTTGGAGATTTCAACTCTTTTCTGTTGTCTCTTAATAGATTAAACTGCTAAAACTGAACAAGGATATACTGGCTTTGAAGGAAGAAATTGAAAAAGGGGGAGGGGTCAGAGCAGTGGTGCAAAGAGTAAGGCATCTGCCTTACCTGCACTAGCCTAGAACAGACCAGGGTTCGATTCCCCGGCATCCCATATGGTCCTCCAAGTCAGGGGTGATTTCTGAGCGCATAGTCAGGAGTAACCCCTGAGCATCACCTGGTGTGGCCCAAAAACCAAAAAAAAAAAGAAAGAAAAGAAAAGTAAAGAAAAGAAAAGAGGGGAGTAATAGATATATAGGGCTTTTCACCCCCCAGAAAGCTGAATACACATTCTTCAGCAGTGCGCATGGGACAATCTCCATGATATACCACACACAAAACATAGTTCCATAAAATCAAGGTAATAGAAATTGTATCAACTATCTTCTCAGATTCATTGAAAATATAGTGAATTACAAACAGAAACAAAGAAATAAAATTAACACTTGAAAATTAAACAGGTCAATACTGAACAACAAATGGGTCAGGGACTAAATCAAAGAGGAAATGAAAAGATTCCTAGAAACAAGTGAATATGAAAACATGGATTATCAAAATTTGTAGGACATGGTAAAAGCCATACTTAAGAGGAAAAATTGTAGATTTGTAAACATTCATCAGGGAGGAAGAAAGGACCTACATAAATTACTTAATGGCACAGCTTAAGAAATTAAAAATGACCCAAAAATGAGCCAAAAGCATGCAGGAGAAGAAAATCATAAAACTTAGATCAAAAATTTATTAACTGGATACTCAAAAATCAAACTGAAGGAACAATAAACACAGATTTATTTCTTTGAAAAAATATAAAAGATCAATAACCATTAGCAAGACACACACAATTCAAGAGAAAGGGGACTTTAATATACCAAATTAGAAGTAAAAGAGGTACCAAAGCAGTTACCATAGTAATTTAAAGGGTAATCAGAAATTTCTTTGTGAAGATATATTCCACAGAACAAGAGAACCTGGAAAAAAGGATAAATATTTGAATTCCTATAACTTCCCAATGCTGAATCGAGATGATCTGAATACTACTAAGAATATAGAAATGGTAATCAAAAGGCTCCATGAAAACAAAAGCCAAGGCCTATATGGATTCACGACTGAATTCTTTCATACATTTATAAAGAGGGCCTACTACAAAACTTTTTAGGACAATGAAGAATTAGAAACACTCTCAAGAGTTTCCATGAAGCTAAAATCACTCTGATATCAAAAGCAGAGACACCATGAAAAAAGAGAATTACAGGTCAATATCTTTAATGAATACAGATTCAAACATCCTCAATAAAATACTAAGAACAGATTCCAACAATTCATTAAGAAAGTTATACACCATGACCAAGTAGGATTCATTTCAGAGATGCAAAGATGGTCTCACATATCAATATAATAAATTATACAAAGAAAAATATTAAAAGACATGATCATAGCAATCAATGCAAACAACACATCTGACAAGGTCCAGCACCCATTCATGATAAAAATTCACAATAACATGGAAATTGAGGAACCTTCTTCAATATGGCTAAAGTAATTTACCACAAGCTCATGACAAACATCATTTTGAATGGAGAGAAACTAAAAGCCTTTTCTCTAAGACCTGGCACAAGACAAAGCTGCCCTCTCTTACACTTCTATTTAATATAGCACTGGAAGTACTTGCCATAGTAATTAGGTGAAAAAATATATATCAAGGGCATCCAAACAGGAAAAGAAAAAAATCTGGCTTGCACTATTTGCAGACAATATACTACATTTAGAAAATCCTAAAGACTCTACAAAAAAGCTTTTTACAAACAATATATTTATATAGTAAAATGGCTGCTACAAAATGAATACGAAAAGTCCATAGCTTTTATATATACAAACAATGAAAGAGAAAAAATGGATATTAAAATAAACAACCCCATGCACAACTGTGCCCCAGAAAATAATGTACCTTGTAGTTAATTTAACAAAAGAGACAAAATACCTGTACAAAGAAAATAATAAAAATACTACTTCTAAAAATAACAGAGCACACAAAGAAATGGAAATGCGTACTCTATTCTTGGATTGGGAGGATTAACATAATTAAAACGACAATACTTTCAAAATCATTATACATATTTAGTGCAATTCCTATATGAATACCATGACATTTTTCAAATAAGCCTAACAAACACTCCTGAAATTCAAATGGGATAATGAATGCCATGAATAGCTAAAGCAATCTTTGGGGGAAAGATGGGAGGTATCACATTTACCAAATTAAAAACTTATAATAAGGTAGTAGTCATTAAAGCGGCATGGTATTGGAAAAAAAAAGACAGATCTTCAAATCAATGGGACAAACTTGAATATTCTGAGATTGGCTCTTGGGTATATGATCAATTATCCTTTGAAACGGGAGCAAGAAATACAAAATGGACGAAGCAAAATTCTTTATCAAAGTCGTCTTGTAAACATTGGTGAGCTACATACAAAAATAGATAAAGTCAGGTCTCTAATAGGCCATGCACAAGTCAAACCAAAATGAATCAAAGACCATGATATCAGACCTGAAACCATTCAGTGCTTAGAGGAAAATGTAGGCAGAACAATCCATAACAATGAAGCTTAAGGTATCTTCAAGGAAGAATCACCACTAGTCAAGCAGATGGAAGCAAATGAAACTACAGTAAACCTAGAAGCTTTTGTACCTTGAAGAAAATGGTACAAAGACTAATCACAGAGTGGATGAAACTATTCACGAAATGGCCATCTGATACGGGGTTAATATATAAGATATATAAGGCACTTGTAGGCAAGAAGAAACAGATTTCTACAAAAAAGAAATAAAGATGATTAAAAGGCACATGAAAAATGTTCCACACTAATCATCAGAGAAATGCAAATAAAACAACAATGAGATATCATCTCATATCACAGAGACTGGAACATATCAGAAAGAACAAGAATAATCTGTGCTGGTTCAGATGTGGTAATAAATATACACTCATTCACTGCTGATGGGAATGCTAACTGCTTCAGCTCTTTCAGAAAACAATAGAGGAACCTGAACAATAGCACAGCAGTAGGGCATTTGCCTTACAAGCAGCTGATCCAGAACAGATCTTGGTTTGATCCCAGGAGTCCCATATGGTCTCCTAAGCCAGGAGTGATTTCTGAGCATATAGCCAGGAGTAATACCCGAGTGTCACCAAGTGTATCCCAGAAACAAATGAAAAAAAGCAAAAGAAAGAAAACAATATGGATATTCCTAAAAATAACTAAAAATTGAGAACCATGGCCACAAACACATTCACCATGTTAGAACAGAGCCAGCTCAATAGAATCAACTCTTCTTGAAGGAGCACAAAGCTGGCTATCTCAGGAGAGAGGGTGGGTCAATCTCCCCCTACTGAAACCATGCTTCCTTTCTCTATCACTCAGTATCACTGTTTCCCTCATGGCCCTGCTTCATTAACCCTTTACAATTAATTCCCTTCGGGGACATCAATCTGACCACAGTTCAAGTATGTCAGTTTGGGTGCTGATATCACCAAACTCCCCCCATATCTTCCATTTTACAGGAGGCCTGGCAAGTAAGTACACACCCCTAAAACTCTTAATATCAATCATTGTGTTTTGAATGCCTGAACAACTCCATTTGTTTGATGCTGCTATCCCTAAAGGAACAACAATATAACAGAATGGACAGCTAACAAAAAGAGCTTACTAAACTTCCTGCCATTGTATTAATGACTTCCTTGTAGTTACAATAATTTTCAATAAAATGTGCTTTCGTGTAGTTGCTGGTTTTGTATTTTGTCTGTTTTTGTTTTGTTTTGCTTGCTTTTTTTTTTTTACTACAGGATAAAACAGGATGGTATCTCTTATATGTGGTATTCAGAAGAAAAAAATGAAAAAGTTTAATTGGAGAGTACCTATTCACCCTGGGCCCCAAAGTATAGGGTGAAAGACAGAGAAGAGAAGAGGGAAAAGAGAGAACAAACAGTAAGAAACAACAGGGGCCAGAGGTCAAGAGGATTCAGAAACACAAGTGGTGTTAAGTAATAATAGAGGTAACTGCATACCAGAGTCAACACCACTGAAATCATTAGACCTGGTTAAATAACAACCAAATTTAAAGGTGCCAAATGGCAGCTGGTGGGTTTGGAAGGAAACTAGGAAGCATTGGCGGAAAGAAGTAGGCATTAGCATGGGTATTGGTGCTGAAACTTCATATGTCTAAAAGTCTACTATGAAAAACTTTGTAAATCATGGTGCTTCTTTTGCTTGGGGACCACACCCTATTACTGGAGGTTATTCCTGGCTCTGCACCCAGAAATCACGCCTACTGAATTTAAGGGACCATATCAGAAGCCAAGGATCAAACCCAGGTCAGCTGCTTATAAAGCAATTGTCCTAACTACTGTACTATCTATCATTCTTGCCCCCAAATCATGGTGATTCAATATTTAAAAAAAAAACAACCTGGGGCCAGAGATAAACAGCAGAAAGGGTGTTTGCCTTGTGTGCAACCCATTCTGGTTCAATCTCAAGCGTCTCATATTGTCCCTCAAGCCTGCCAGGAGTGATCCCTGAGCTCAGAGCCAGGAACAATGCCTGAGCATCACCGAGTTAGTCCCAAAATCCAAAAATAACAAAGAAAAACAAAATAAGCAAACAAAAGAATTGGCCAAAGTGTGCACTAATGAAAGAATAGGTTTTGAAACATTGTAAGGCTAAAACTCAAGCATGAACAACATTTTTATCTGTGTATTTAATTAAAAATCATTAAGAAATAAAATTAAGTGTAGATAAAAATCCTCAACAACAAAAATATTAAATTACTTATATTATTTTCAACTTTAAAAATATGCTTTACAATATATCTTTCATTTGACTGGAAAGGTAAGCAAAGAAAATGTAGGTAGTAAGCCTACAAAATTCACTACTCATAGAAAAGGTCAAACTAGTATTTTGCAAATTCTCTTCATAATTTAGATTAAATTATGGGAAATTCTACTTATCTTGGAGCACTTATGAGGTTAGTGTAGTTGCTAAAATCAGAAGCTAAAATAATTGGATAAAATACTCCTTGCACTGGCCTTGGTTTTTATTATCTTGGTTGGAAGAATTCTAGAATAAAATGGATTCCAGTTATCCTAGCCTCCACTAAAGTAGTAAATTACAAGTCAAAATAAATTAGATCTAAAACCCTAAGGAGAATAATTTTTATGTTTATTTTTCCCATATACATTTAGCTATTATTATTGTTGTTGCAATGACCTGAATCACAACAGATTTAATTGTGGCACTTTGTATACTGGATATGAAGACTTTTATATATCTTAATTTTGGCACCAGGAATGCCAAAACACAATATAACTGGGATCAAACTTGAGTATGTAGGATGGTGTAGCATGTACAAGATATGGACTCATGCTGAAAGGCAAGACACAACACTGAGATATCTCTGTGTTGTTCCTATTAAATTTGACTCATTCCTCTTATAAAATGGTACTTGTTGAACAACTACATTAGCTACAATTTGAGAGATTGAGCTTGCACTAAGCAATTTGCTAATACTTCAGTATAGATTCCCTCATTTAAGTATCAAAATAATTACTTTGTTATAGTAGCCTATTTGGTCTTGAGCAATAGCACAATGGGTATTGTGTTTTCCCTTGTATATGGCTGACCATTGTTCAATCCTCATCACCCCTGAGGGTCTTTAGACTCACCAAGAATAATTTTTGAGCACACTGCCAAGTGTGATCCCCAAACCAAAAATTTATAAAGCCTGTTTATAAAGATGTCTATAGAGTTAATCAAATGACTCACTATTATAAGAACAGTTTGAGAAAGAGTAAATATATCCATTACAACCACTGAAAATTTAAGTTTTAAAGCATATAGCAAACAGAATTATCTATTTATATATTTTCTATGTATGCATTTATCTATTTTACTATATAAAACAATAAGGAATATCATTACAAAGGTATAACATCAATTCAATGACATAAAATTAAGAAACAGTAGTTATTTAAGTAAGTTCCCATCTTATTAAAGAGAACATTTTACCATTTAGTGTGCTTACTTACGAAGCTATACTCTACATTTATAAATACCATTTATTTGTGTAGATTAAAATGTTTGGGGGCTTTAGAATGACTCAGTAGTTTAAAGCATCATCCTCACAAGTGAGTCAACGAATTCAGTCCCCAGATAACGGAAGTCTATTGTTTGGGAGAATCAATGACAGAGTGTGTGATCTGTGGTATATAATCAGGTGCATTTCAGAATTGCTTCTAAGACATGCAAACCATAGACGGCATGACAATTAAAGAGATGTGACAATGCAGTTAGCAATACGACACCAAGTAGTTATGTGTATGAATACTACAACAATCTCTGGCCAGCATTAAAACCAGAATATGTAAGAACACAATTAAATGAATGTATATATATATATATATATATATATATATATATATATGCATTTGTGAAAGAACCATGAGTTTTGTATATGATACTTAGAAATTGTGGTATATATACACAATAGAATACTATGTAATTCTAAAGATCATGCAATTTGCAGGAGCATAGATGGAACTAGAAAATATAACAATAAGAGAAGTGAGTTAGAAGAAAAGAGATATGTACAAATGATCGCTCTTATATATGGGACGTAAAGACATACAGCTAGATAGTAACCAAAGTGCAAAGACAACTTGATGGGAAAACTGATCCACACAATTAAGTTGGAGGGCTTCGAAGAGAGGGGTGGTGGGTACTTGGAAGAAGTAATGGGTACACCGGTGATTGGTATGCTGTTGCAATTATGTGCATGCCAAATCATTATTAACTACATTGGAAATGATAAAAATCTCAAAAATATAAAATAAAGTGTATGATCCGTGTAAAGCACCTAAGATGCAAGCGCCATAACTAGTCAGGCAAGTCACAATCAAGTATAAGTGCAGCAGAATCAAGTGTATACCACCACTGATGATTACAATAGCTACAGAAGAAGAGAAGGCCATATTTATGGTTTAATATTAACAGAAATTTAAAGATAACACATCTAAATCATATAAATTTAGAAGTTAAAAAGATAAGGAACAAGTGAACTTAACATAGTGACTACTTTCAGAAGAAATCTAAATTATCAGGGGCCAAAGCAATAGTACAGCAAGTAGAGCACATGCATTGCATGTGGCTGACCTGGGTTCAATCCTTGGCATCCCATAGGATCTCCGTATTCTGCCAAAAATAGCCCAGGGCATCCAAAGGTATGGCCCGCCCCCCAAAAATAAGAAAGAAAAATAATCTAAATCACAAAGGCTAAACAATGCCACTGTCAAAAGCACTCATAATATAAGGTCCTTCAGGTTTTAACACCTTTGCAGATTTTAAAATGTCTATAAAAAAAGGAAAATACCTATATAATAAACTGATCCCATTAACTGCAAGTGATTAAAATAAGAGAGTGCCCGACTTCTCTTAGTTAAAAAATAACTCATTAAGAATAAATGAAAAGTCTTTTGGCTCTGTCTTGTTATGGACATGCAGATGACCCTGGCTGGCCAGAAATAAAAGACTCACTTGTAAAAAATAAATAAATAAATGAAAGCCTAACCAACATTTACATCAACTGCGTCACTTAAGACAAATGAGTGAACATTACCTATTTTAGCCAGTTTCAACCTAACTGGATCTCTCAAATATGAAAAATAATATTTAGTTGCCAAAATGTATATATCTAAATTTAAAAGAGTATGAAACTAAAATTAATAATATAAAAAATGCACATCTTGAGGATCTGAGCAATGGCACAAGTTCTAGGGCTTTTGCACTAACATATAGGACTGACAGTAGTTCAATCTCCCGGGGTCCTATATGTTCCCCCAAGCCAGGAACGATTTCTGAGCCCATAGCCAAGAGTAACTCCTGAGCGTCATTTGGTGTGGCCCAAAAACCAAAAAAATACTCTTTTATTAAAAAAAACAACAACAACAAATTAACACTAGACAACAGAAACATCAAGAGCTAAATGATAAAAAAAAATATCTGGGGCGCTGAACATTTTTTGATATAAATAAACGCGTTTCTGACATTCGCTTCACAATGACTTTTTGGGGGGCCATGTCAGTGACGGTCAGGGGTTACTCCTAGCTATGTGCTCAAAAATCGTTCCTGGCTTGGGGGACCATACTGGATCCCGGGATCTAAGTGAGGTCCTTCGGGATAAGCTGCGTGCAAGGCAAACGCCCTACCGCTGAATAGTTCTCAAAATTTTATATTTCTTTTCTCCCCAAAAGACGAAGGACAGCGAATAAAAATTTTGGTCTAGGGGCCTGATAGATGGTGCAGCAGTAAGGGCATTTGCCTTGCAAGTGGCTGACCCAGGAAGGGCCGCGATTCAATTCTCTGGCGTCCCATAAGATCTTCCCAGTCAGGAGCAATTTCTGAGTGAATAGCCAGGTGTCACCCCTGAGCATCACAGGGTGTGCCCCAAAATCCAAATAAATAGATAAATAAAAATTTGGTCTATGATGGAAAATATGTTTATATTAGAAGAATTGTGTCTGTATGTGATATGAAGTCTCTGCAATTCATATAAAAGGTGTTTCAAGATATTGTCCCATGTTTCCAGAAATTCTATGACATGCTCCTATGACCATCCATTTACCTTAAACACACACACACACAAAATGTGTCAATTGAAGAATTGATAAACAAAGTGTAGTCTATTCATATAAAGGAATATTATTTAGCTGTTATGTAGAATGAAAAGCCAATATATGCTAAAAAATAAATAAAACTTGAAAATTAAATAAAAAAGATAAGCACAAAAGGTAATCAGTTACATGATTCCTCTCATCAAATATATAGGATAGGCAGAAACATCATGCTTGACTAATTCTGAAGTGGACAGTTGTGATGATGTGTAGACAACACTGTGAATAGCCTGAAACCTATAGAATATGTATTTTAAAATTGATAAATTATATGGCATATGATTAAATATAAATATAAGTAAGTATGAAAAATTAACATAGATAAAATGCTAAGAATATAGTTCAAAGGTCTGGGGCACATTCTTGTATGCAGCAATACGTTCAAATAGTACCATAATATCTTTGAGCACTGCCATGTGTAATCCTAAGAACCAAGCCAGAAGAAGCCACTGAGCACCACTGGGTATGACTAAAAAGTCAACTAAAATATATTTAAATATTCATGTTCTCTCATTCTAGGAACTAAAAGAAAATGAAAAATTAAATATAAAATATTAAACTAGAAGACATTAAGAAAGAACAATGAAAAAAAAGAGAAGAAAATCAAGTAAATATTTGCAAGAACTAAAATCTTTTTCTAATCTCTGAAAGGAATATTTTATTGTCACCTAGCATTTTCTTCAGGAGTGAAGAGGATTCTGGCACTTTACCAAATGCTTCATAGTATTAGTTGTTATTTTATTATTAGAGGAAATATTGTATTAGTCTGATTTTTAGAAACTCTATTTTATTTTATTGTGGGAAACAGAAATGTTTAATGGAAAGGAAAATGGAAAGGAAAAGGAACTCCCAGTAGGAGATAAACTTTATACAAGACTAAATTCTGAATATTGTATTTTTAAATTAAAGTTGGTATTTCAACCAAAACCTATTTATCATACTGAAGTTCAAGTATACCCATAGTCTGAAAACTCTAGCAAAGAATTCACAAGGTTTCCTAAAATATGTTTCTCTTCAGCATTCTAGAATTAATTTCTGTACTCCTTTTTAACTTTTTCTTTTTTCTGTATTTCTTTTAAATCATTTCCAAATTATCCATAATTTACATGACTCGTTACTTCTGACTCTTGGCTGAATAAATTCATGACTCTCTCATCAGAGTTATCTCGTTCTCTAGTACATTCAACCTTGAAGTACAAATTGCACTTTTATTCAACAGATGTCAAGAGATCGTAACACTGAAGGACCTTATGTGTTATCTTGTGCAGCCAATTCAAAAAAGTGAATTAAATTCTTTGCTAATTTAGACATTCATTTGAAAGTACAAAAACTAGAATCCATTTCTGATTCAGTGTATGTGGATTTTCAAAAAGAAAGAAAATAATATATTCAATCATGTTATCTGAAACTATTAGCTGGGTTTCATTAAACAAAATAGTTGTAAACTTCCATCCTTAATTTTAGATTTGTCATTCAATAATACCTCATTTTTGTTTACATTTTTTTCAATCTTTTGTACTCTGCTCTCACTCTGACCTTATACTTCAGATATCCCTATAATTTAGGCTCTGTCCAAATTCAGCTTTTTCTTAACTAACCATAGAATTCTTAGACTATCATAAAATATTTTTTACAAAACTATGAGTTATATGATTTCTTTATAAAATAAACCATGTAATCCATTAGCAATAATTTTTGAGTATTATAAGACTACAATTGATCAAGAGCACAATTTCCCTGTTATCACTATTTAAGCATCAAAATTATTTGAATAGAAGAAAATAATTTTTCTATCGCTTTATTAACAATAAAAATTTATTTTAGAATATCAAATTCTATATTCCCTATATGTGTAAAATAGTGCAATTATTTACAAACTGACTTTTTGATTTTCAATTAATTAATACCACTATATTCCCAGATTCCTAACATAAACTTGCTACAAAATATATTCCTGAATTCAAGTTACAAAAATTTACCAGACAAGCCCTACAAATGTATTTTCCTAGCAAAAGAGCAAGTTTTCAATGTAATTCTCCCCTTTAGTCACCAGTTCTGATGTTCTGCTATGTTCTGGCATTAAAAAATACATAAAAGAAAATGTTTTACCAAAATCCTGCATAATCATGGTATGGGCCATTTTAGAATCTGATGTGTGCAATCCAAGACTTCCACCACCTGAATCCATACTTAGCAAAGATCAATCACAGATACCTGCAAAAGAAATAATGTTTAAGTAGGTTAAATATATTTAAGATGAAGTCAGTTGTTTTAAGAAAAATACTAAATATGCCTCTTTACTAAGTATAGAAATTTCATTACAAAGAAAAGAAACATAATCTTTGATTAGATGTTTGATGTGTCAACCATAAATAAAAAGGTCAAATAGCAGAATATAAAAAAAGATAATGGAGAAGAAGAAATAGTAAGGCTTATGAGCCATGAGAAAGTTGACAGAAGCAAGGAAAGATATAAAACTGTAGCACTGAAGTTTCAGTTAAAATGTGTTAATAAAAGAAAAAAAAGAGAACAAGATGGCAGTAGACATTAGTTGGGATATTATACATTACAGGAAGTTTCAGGTGTCTAGTATTAGTGAAATTCATCCAGTGGTTCTCATCCATTTCTTCTACATCCAGATGAGCCCTGCAAGCAAGTTCTGCAAATGAAGATGTGATTCACCTCACTCCTCAGGTTTTACTATAATTCACAAAGTTGTAACCTAATTTCTCGGGAGTTCTTTGAGCCAATAAGGACTTCTTGCCTCTACTAGTGCCAGTCTCACAGTTTTAAAGATTTAGGAAACACACCTGCTTCTGTAACTATGGCAGAGATAAGATCAATTATGCACAAATATTGAGCAAATTGTTTCTTTAGAATACAGTATACTTGCCATTGTATAATATATTTCATTAATGATAGTCTTATTAACTTTAGCTATTTGAAAGGGTGTAATCTATTTCTTTTCAAATTACTTATCCTACTTTAAGGTCCTAAAATAAAAATGGAAATTAAAGACAACAGACTCACTGGTCATTTTGCTACAATTTTTATATATAAATACAAATATATACGTATATATTTCCCTTTAACATTATATTTAATTAAATCACAGCAAAATATGTAATCTAAAAATATTTATCTAGTTGTAGCTAGGAGTGTTTAATAAATTGTCTAGATTATACAAAAGGTGAGGTTGAACAGTGAATAAAAGTTTTAGAAACTTCCATGAAAAATAATAATTAATGACAAGTAATCACTAAGATCATTTCCCTTGCCTTACTTAAAATTTAACACACACAAGGGAGTAAGAATGTTTCAATGGGTAACCTCTAAGAACATCTGAGTTGGGAATACAACAATTTTGATCAATATGTGACAAACATAGAAATTCAGCAATAGAATTATTTTATGTGAGCAAGATTGCAATTTTTAGAAATTCTTAACCATTTTCTTTTTAAGTACCACATTCTTTTCTGTTTTCCAGCAGAAAACAATAGACTGAGAATTCACAAGAAGCTACTATACTTCCACACAAATAAATTAAAGCATAATAGGCATTGCTCTTAACATTTAAGACAGCGCACTATGTATCAAATAACTAATAAAACAATTACATATGCTTTAAAATGTTTCAACACTTATTATAATGGCTAAATAAGATAACTTATTAATCACCTTGAGACTTGTCTTGAAATTGTAGATTTTCTTACATATGCTTATAAAATAAAGTCTGCAGCAATTTATTTTTGTTATTTTCCCGTCTGAGTTATGACATTTTTCTCTGACAAAAATGTTTTCTGTACCAACTGCAAAAAAAAAATAATTCAGCATCAGATATCTTGAAACATTTTCAAGCAATTTTATTACACACAACTTAATATTTTCTTTTTCTTTTTTTTTTTTTTTTGGTTGGGGATTGTCCCCGGTGGTGTTAAGGAAGCCATGTGGAGAATGCAGTGCTGGGGATGAGGTCCTGTGTATGTCAGGCTTGCATTCCCTGCCACAATTTCTCTTTACAATTTAACCTGAAGGGTAAAGCTGCTAAGGACTCTAAGTTCAAATCTGTTCATCTAAAAAGCAGAGGTTCCAAGGAAAATAACTCTTGTTATCCTGAAAAAGAATGCTCAGACATTGAAATATCTACCCAAGTGTCAATTTTTCACTAAAGCGCATTTAACATTTACTAGCAACAACTTCTTTTGGAAAATGATAAACAATCAA
>PVKC010004956.1:0-24463 GCA_004027635.1 Crocidura indochinensis | reverse complement strand
TCAGCATGCTGGTTTTCCTAATATCTCAAACTGAGGTGTAGTTAATAGCTTAATGCTTAATTTCAGAACAACTTATACATGATTAACATTCAGTGCTGGGGATATTTCTCAGAAGTAGATTGCATATTTTGCATGTAAGATTTGATTTTTGGGCTTGGTCCATAGCCTCTAGCAACAAAAAGGAAAACATTCATTCGAAAGGTAGTCAGTTCTTTAAAAGAACTAAAAAAAAATATAGATTACATATAACTCTAGGTTTAGGTAAATCACAAATCTAAAGCACAACAGTAGTTTAAATGAGTAATCACAGTTTGCGTGAATGGTTTGATGGGGAAATATGGGGAAATGTTGATGGTCTTATTCTATGCTGTTGGAAAATCGATATTCATTTCACTGCTTTTAGATTTCTGCTTATTCTTTTTTTATTTCAGTTTATCAAAATAATTGAAAAAACAAGGAGGCATGAATGCATTTCCATTTGGAATGAAAGAAACAAAGAAATAAGTGAACTAATGAAACAATTTCTAGGGGGAAAAAAACTATTACCAGTACCTGGTGAATATTAACCAGAATTTTCTTACTGGATAATCAGCTCCCCAGTTTTGGCTTAAAAAAGTGATGAATCTAGATCTATAGTCTTTCTAATGCACCATAGAGAGATCACAAGAACAGCAAGATAGTTGCATGTCCTGCTCAGTAGATTGTCCCTGGCATCCTTTTTACTGACCTGAACCATCAGAATTCTTCCTGGAAGAGTACTGTCAAAACTCAACAATTTATCACACATGAAACGAGAAATGAAGAAGTTTCTTACACCACTAAAATTTTCACCACATGTTAGCATGAGGCTAAGAGTAGACCAAAGCAGTAGTGCCTCGATGAGAAGCTTTATTTCTCAAGCTTAATCACCTCAGCCCCACAGTGATGCATTTAGTAAAGAAAAAGTATAGAGGGAGGAATCCATTGAAACATTAGGGATAAAAAGTGCAGGGTCTGGAAAGAGGGTGCAGTGGGTAGAGCACTTGCCTTGCACATGGCCAACAAGGGTTTGATTCCTGGCACCTATATGATTCCCCCATCCCTGAGCAGAAAGTAAGGAGTAATCTAAGCAATTCTGAGTGTGACCTCAAAAACAGGCACAAAAACAAAAGTAAATCCAAAAAAAAGATGAAAACTGCTAATTCCCACCACCCCAAAAGCTCTTCTAAATGTTAACAGGCTGAAGAGCAAAAGGAAAGTATGGGGCTTAAGGCACATCCTTTTAATGTACTAACCCAGGGGCAGTTCCTGACCTCACATGACATCCTGAGCATAGCTGGGTATGACTCTGGGAGGTTATATAGCTGGGAGGCCCCTAAGCCCACTGGACCCTTCCATTGAACTGATGGCACAATTGGCTGAGATTTGATTGCCTTCTACCTCCTCCCAAAGGAATAGTGGGAAAAAAAGATTACAATTTGAATATTAAATCATCTCGACACCTATCCCTGTCAGTGAGTAAGTGTTGTGGGGGCAAGTCAGAGGTGGAATCAAGTCTCAAATTTAAGGTCTAGAGATATAGTTCAGGGGTAGAACACTTGTTTGTAGGTATGAGGCCCTGGACTCGATACCCAGCACTGCAAAAAAAGAAAAAAAAATCAAACAAAGAAGACTCAAACTGAAGTATAGTTAAAATTCAGGTTGCTACTACAATAAAATGCTACTCTAGGGGCCAGTAATAGGTCGTTTGCCTTGCAGGCAGCCAATCAAGAATGGATGGTGATTCAAATCCCGGCATCCCATCTGTTCCCCCGAGTCTACCAGGAGCAATTTCTGAGCATAGAGCCAGGGGTAACCCCCTGAGCACTGCCAAGTGTGATACCCTCCCAAAAATAATGCTACTCTGAATGATGTTTTCTTTTAAATTTGCTGCTTATGGCAGTGAAAAAAATGTAGGTACTATAAAAATGTCAGTGATGTTTTTTAAATCCATAAGAAAAATAGCTATGCATAGAGAAAGTGTGAATGTTTAAGAGTAAGTCATAAGGGTTTAGGTATAATCAGGGCTATGATATTACAAGCAATGGTTGGACAGAGTTGTGAATACAGACCAGTAAATAAAGGGCAAAGACAGCAAGAGAAGATGGTCTTTAGAGACAGAAGCAGTAGTAGTAGTAGTAGTGGACTGACATTTTGTTCTTTTAACAGGAGTCCTAGAAAAATGAGCACTAAATGAAAACTATGGTGATTACCAGAGGGGGCAGGCAGGAGGAAATGGGGCACAGTGAGGGTGGAAAAAGGGAGTCTTTCTTTGATGATGAGAAAGTTCTAGAACTTTGGTGGTGGGTGTAGCAAGAATTACATACATACACTAAACCCTTGAAATTCCTTAATATTGTAAAATAGTGAATGTTCATGTAGCAGAGAAGGAAGGTATAGCCATCATGAGAACTGGAATTCAGCTCCGGACTTCTGCCTCTTAAACCAGTACCAAATCAAATCACATACTCAAAAGTATCTGGAGTTTTACTAATGCCAACAGAGTAGCAAGGACTATGTTGTATACTTACAATAAGCTAATATCTAAAACAAAATAGAATAACAGTTATATATACATATATATATATATATATGAGCTGAATGTTAATAGTTACCACTAGTTAACATTTCAATAAAGCCAGTGGAGGTAAGTGCTGAAAGGTGATGAATTTCCCTGTGACGTTAGTATTGTTGATAGCTTCAGGCTTGTGCACTTAGTTCCAAACCCAACAAATGATACATGATAAATGTACTGTGTTGTATATGTCAGTTATACATCAGCAAAATTATTTCAATAAGGTGAAGTTGGGCCATACCCAATGATGCTAAAAGGCATCTCCTAGTTTGTGCACAGGGGTCACTTCTGGCAATTCCAGGAATTGGAATAGAATCAGTCACAGAAAAGGGAAGTGCCTTAACCCTAATCTCTCTCCAGTCCATGCCATCATTTTTTTTAAATAACAGACTTTAAGTCACATCACCAGGATGAAGAACACTTAAGTTTATTTTTCCAAGTGTATTTCCAACCTTTTTTTTTTTAGTAAGAATGTAAATGACCCAAACTGAAGAAGGTGCATGTTAAATTATTGTTTTTTAGGTCTAATTAAAAAAAAAGTATTGGGGACCACAACAATAGCTCAGCAGGTAGGGTATTTGTCTTGTATGTGAATAGCCTAGGTTTGACCCAAGATTCCCACTTGACTCTAGGTGGCTTCCAGGAGTACTTTCTGAGTGCAGTGCCTAAGGGCTCCAGGTGTGGCCAAAAAATGTTTTTTAAAAAAGTGTTATAACGAGGGGCCTGGGAGATAGCATGGAGGTAAGGCATTTGCCTTTCATGCAAAAGGTCATCGGTTCGAATCCCAGTGCCCCATATGGTCCCCTGTGCCTGCCAGGAGCAATTTCTGAGCATGGAGCCAGGAGTAACTCCTGAGCGCTGCCGGGTGTGACCCAAAAACCAAAAAAAAAAAAAAAAAAGTGTTATAACGGGGCCCGGGAGATAGCATGGAGGTAAGGCGTTTGCCTTTCATGCAAAAGGTCATCGGTTCGAATCCCGGTGCCCCATATGGTCCCCCGTGCCTGCCAGGAGCAATTTCTGAGCATGGAGCCAGGAGTAACCCCTGAGCACTGCTGGGTGTGACCCAAAAACCAAAAAAAAAAAAGTGTTATAACAAAGAGAAAAATGATAGTTTTTTTAGCTGGTCAAGTACGTCTGTGAATCATTTTCACAGTAAAACAAACCTATTAATATAAACCTCAATCATGCAGAAGTTGCGTCATTTGGAAAGTCAGAATACTTAAAACAGTGAAGTTGGAGTTTTAGATAAACTCCATTTATGGATGCCTTAATTCTTATAAAATGTATTTTGTACATGATCTAGCAACACTTGGTATCAAAGCATTTATGTGTTCTGTCCTTCTCCAAATAGCCAGTTTAAAAGAAAAGGCTCCTTTCCCTGGGTACACCTGAGATTTGGGGTTCACTCATCAGTACCTCAGCCAATAGTGCCAGAAAAGAATATTAGCTCTCATTGCTACCTCATTAGAAGGAACTCAATAGTTTGTTGGAAGTAGGATGAATTTTTAAAATATATAATTTCCTGGAACCTTTCAGACCCATGAATGGTGTATTTATTAGACCCTTGGTGCTGAAGCAAACAACAGCAAATGACACCCACAAAGTACGCAAGTGGAAACTTCAATTTGAGCAGCTAACTGACATTCATTGTACATAGGCACTCTCCTGGTACAACAAATACCCTGACTGAGATCTTGCAACCAAATTATAAGGTAGTGTCTATGATTACCTTAATATTTTAAAAATGGAGAAGCTGTTAGAAAAATGCAAAAAGTAAGTGACCAATACTAACAATGCATATGATTAGGATATGAAAGAGTTTATCAGGTTTCCTTTAAAAAATAATTAGCCACTGTGGATTATAGTTGGTCATGACTGGGTTTTAGGCATACAGCGTCCTAACACCAATCCCCTCTCCAGTATCCACTTCCCTCCACCACTGACCCTAGTTTCCCTGCCACCTCTGAGTCTGCCAGTACAATAGACACTTTATTTTAACTTTTGGCACTTGGTTTACAGTTTTGATACTGATAGCGTTTCATTCATAACACTTTGCCACCTTCCAGTATTCCTCCTCCTCCTAGCCGAGCACTTCTGTCCATCATTTGTGTGTGTGTTCTATTGCCGGTTCTATTCCCATTTTGCCCCTCCTTGGGAGAGAAACCAACAAAGAATCATATCTTTCATATGCAGGATTTAAAGAAACATGGTAGGGGAATAAAAACTGCCCAAAGGCAATAAAAACAAAGAACAGACCTGGTCTTCAGTTAGAAGCATGAATGATTTTTAGAAGAGAAATTCTGCTCGAATGAAAAAAGAAAATGTAAACTTAATTATTCAAAAAGAGTTTTTGAACTCTTTAGTTATTATGACATAGTTTGGTTTAACATATATACATTATGATATAGTTTGGTTAACATATATGGCATGTGTATTTATTGTCCCACCATCAAAGTTCCCCATCAACCTCCACTACTGATATTTTAAATTGATCGAATTTTTATTTTTTTAAAGCCTTAACATCTTTATATAATATCTTTATTTGATCACCATAATCACCAACATTTTTGCAGTTGTGTTTCAGTCATAAAAATGTACCCTCGCACCCCATGAGGCAGGAGCAATAGCACAGCAATAAAGCATCTGCCTTGCACAAGGACAATCCAGGACAGACCCAGGTTTGATTCCCGGCATCCCATCAGGTTCCCCAAACCTGCCAGTAGCAATTTCAGAGCACAGAGCCAGCAGTAACCTCTGAACGATGCTAGGTGTGACCCAAAAACAAACAAAAAAGTGTATACCCTTCATCAGTGCAACCTTCCTGCCGTCAATGCCCCCAATTGTTATCCTTCCCCACCCCAGTCTCACTCACTACCATTGTAATTATAGTTCATGTTGTAGTTATTTCTCTAACTGCACTCACCACTCTTTGTGCTAAGTGGTCATCAGGAAAAATGAAGTCATGAAATTTTCCTATACATGGAGGACATGGAAACTATTATGCTGAATGAAATAAATCAGAGGGAGAGTAATAAACAACAGAATAGTCTCACTCATTTATGGAATTTAAGAAAAATAAAAGATAGTACTGTAATAATACCCAGAGACAATAGAGATGAGGGCTGGCCCACAATATAAAATTGTTATAATTTTTATGCATTAGAAATATTATTAGAAAAATCAAAAATAAAATAGTCTGCTTCTATATCCTTCCCCCTATTCTTCCCTCTCCCCCACCATTTTCTCTGACTCCATGAGATTTTCACTATAGGGAATGAGTGAAATAATACATTCATAACCTCCCATGTTTGTTGTTTTGTAGGAGAAAATTTATGTTCTAATCATATAGAAAATTTCAATTATGTTCACAACAACTATGGTCACTATCCATCAAATCTATAGGCTTTGGGCTGGGCGGTGGCGCTGGAGGTAAGGTGCCTGCGCTAACCTAGGACAGACCGCGGTTCGATCCCCCAGTTCCCCATAAGGTCCCCCGTGCCTGCCAGGAGCGACTTCTGAGCGAATAGCCAGGAGTAACCCCTGAGCATCACCGGGTGTGGCCCAAAAACCAAAAAAAAAAATCTATAGGCTTTATTTTAACTGTAAGTTTATAGCTTTCCTCCATATTTCATTTATCCCTCAGGCACTGAAAACCACTTTCCTAGTCTATTCCTGTAGTTCAACTTTTTCCTTTTCTCACTGGATTCCATCTATAAGTTCTACTATGCAGGGGGTATATTTATATGTCTGGCTTAGCTCACTTAGCATCATACCCTCAAGGCCATCCATACTGTTGCAAATGTAGGTCTCACAGTTCACCAGTCAGGAACAAGACCCACTCCACAGAAAACTGGAAAGTCCAGCCTAAGATTCAAGGCCAGAAGCAAAAGAAATAAATTCTGAGGGTTGTAATCATAATAATGGGTAGGACATTTGCCTTAAATACAAAGACCCAAGAAACCCATATGGTACCCTAAGCATGGAGCAATTCCTGAGTGCAGAGTCAGAAGTAATCACTGAACATTGCTGGGTGTGACCCTCCCCATCTCAATATGGAACTTTGGTGAATACACTATGGTGTCTGTCACAGGAACAAGAGTAATCTATGTCATGATAAGAGACTAAGAGGAGGAATAATTCAAAATATACTAGAGAGGGTAGAGAATAAACTGGTATTGAGAACATACAGGTTTAAACATCTAAGTGAATATTCATGTTTAATGGAATAGAGGGAAAATGGGAGAGAATTTGTTTGTCTACCTATTGAGAAATAAAATTCCTGGGGATGAAGGTTATTCTTTTGATATTCATTAGGAATAATCCAGTGTAGAGGATTATTATCAAAAGTTTCAGGGGCTGGAGCAATAGCGCAGCAGCAGGGCATTTGCCTAGCATGCAGCTGATCCAGGATGGACCTCAGTTTGATCGCCGGCATCCCAAATGGTTCCCCAAGCCAGGAGTAATTTCTGAGCACCTAACCAGGAGCGACATCTGAGCATCATAGGGTGTTGCCCAAAAACCAAAATAAATAAATAAATAAGTTTCAGACAATAAGCATGCAGTATCTTGCCTACAGAACAAGAATCAGTTTATAAAAACTGCAGGTGAAAAGATGAAAGTCTCCCCTTTCTCTATTGGTGGTTAGGAGTATGGCCAACCTATGGGAAATAGTGTGAGGGGTGCTCAAACAAGACTGAAGCTACATATGACCCAGTGATTCATCTCCTTGGCATCTCTCTCTCAAACACAAAAGCAATGTGAAAATATGTATCTGCATTCTTTATGCAATAGCCAAGATAAGAAAAATCCAAATGCCCAACAACATACAAATGCATAAATAAGTTGTGGCATACATACACAATGGAATACCACACAGCTGTAAGGAAGAATACAACATATAGTTTGCTGCCAACTGGATGGAACTAAAGGATGTTGTATTAAGTAAACTTGGGAGAAGGAGAAATACCAGTTCTTACCTGTGGTAGGCAAAGTTACAAGATGAGGGTATAGAGAAGATGGGCAAGTGATAGTAAGCCCTTGGCCCTACATATATATATATATATATATATGACAAAATATGTTATTCTATTTAGTGCCTATATTATAGAAATGAATCCAAAGACAGGACAGAGGTAGTGCTAGTGGTTTTATATATATATAAAATGAAAACTCCAAAGGAGGGACAAGGGTCAAAATGGCTGGCTGACAGAAAGGCATTAGTCAAGGATCTGGGCATTTCAATGATTTAGAAGTAAAGTAACTATGTACATTAAAACCATCAAAATACATGAACCAACATTATTGTAAGCAGGTGAATCAATGTATAAATAAAAAGAAAAAGAATTCAATAAAAAAGAAAAAGAATTATAAAGGTTGTATGGGGAGAGGGAGGGTAACTTTTGTCCTTGGTGGAGAAATGATGCCACTGGGTGGTAGATTCAGAGATGGAGCACTGAAGGCCTAAAATTCTGTTATGAAAGTTTATGGTGCCTTGTTTGAAATAAATAGTTTTAAAGAGAGAAGATTTTCTAAGTATGACTGAGTCCAAAAATCTAGCTTGAAATTCTAGCTCTACCCCACACAAACTCTGTGACTGTTGGTAGCAAATTCTTGACTTGGCTGTGTTACAGCATCTTCATCTGTAAAATGTGGTGGAAAACAATTCCTACTCCACAAGATTATTTGAGGATTAAATAAGATGATATGTAACCTGCAGGACTACATGGAAAATAAATGTAACAATTACACATACAATAAAAAAAGAACTTCAAATGAAGTAAAAGTTATTTGTAGGAGCATTAATTTTAATACTGATATGTTTAACTGCTCAAAACAAATTTTTCATATTTCATTGCGAGCATTAACTTCTGATGTAGCCATTAGGAACATGTTAGTTATATCTTATTATGATATGTTAACTATTAAAAATATGATATTTATATGGATTAAGAAATCTCTAAAAGGATAAAAATCCCACATTAGAAATAGTTTCTACCAAGTGAAAAATAGTATTGGTAGTTTAGTTTTCTTCATTCTTTGCATGTTTTATCCACATATTTCCAACAATAAATGTTGGGTTTATATTCATTGGAGTGTTGGGCCACACCCAGTGATGCCCCGAAGTTACTCTTGGCTCTGCATTCAGAAATTGCTCCTGGCAGGCTTGGAGGACCATATGGAATGCCAGGCATCAAACCAGGGTCTGTCCTGGTTAGCCAGGACAAAACACCCTAACACTGTGCCATTCTCTTGCTCCTATATATTTTTAAAACTTTCTCAGGGCTAGCGAGATATTACAGTAGGTAAGGTGTATCCTTAGGTATAAGGATGATCTGTATCAATCTTGAGCATTCCATATGTTCCTTTAGCCCTTCCTGGAGTGATCCCTAATTGTAGAGACAGGAGTAAATTCTGAGTATGACCAGGTGTGGCTCAAAACCAAAAAAAATTCAAACTTCCTCAGTAATTTTTCACCGAATACTTACATTAACATAGTATAATGACTTCAGCACATGCTTCCAAAATAAAACAGACACCTTATGTCACGACAAATTATGTTTTATTGCCGAAATAATGTTCTAATGAAATAAAGGAATAAATGGAATAAAGGGGGACTGAAGTACTAGCCCTGATTCATGGATCTATGTCATTATTTGTCCTTCTTCAAGAGCAGGTAGTTGAGGAAATAGCTCAAAGTAGAAGAGCACCTGGTATATTCTCAAAGACCCTGAAGAATGACTGGATTTTGCCCCAGAATGCTGAGGGGAAGATCCTCATGAAAGAAAGAGACTGAAGAAAAAATTCATTCCCAAGATTCTGCCACTGTTAACATGAGTTTGTGTTCCCCTGGCTTACAGTATAACCCATGTCTGTAGTGCCCGGCGCCTTCTCAGGGATCTGAGAAGGCACATGACTGCTAACACTACCAATGTGCTGTCTTATATTCAGATTCATTTCTATAATCCAGGTACTAAAAAGATTAACATATTTTGAGTGAAATTATCCTCATAGTCATCTGTATGAGTTACATTTTCAACTTCACTAAATAAGAAAGTTAAAAATTAAACTTTTTTTTTTTTTGGTTTTTGGGCCACACCCAGTGACGCTCAGGGGTTACTCCTGACTAAGGGCTCATAAGTCGCTCCTGGCTTGGGGGACCATATGAGGGGGATCGAACCGTGGTCCATCCTAGGCTAGCGCGGGTAAGGCAGGCACCTTACCTCCAGCGCCACCGCCCAGCCCTATAAAAATTAAACATTTTTAATAAAGGTGTTTTGTTTCAAACCCCTACAAACAGGAACCTTTATCCCGATAACCCCATATTTTCTCTTGAACATGCTGCATCTCTGTCTTCTTCCCCCCTCACATTTCTCCAAGTAAATTTCTTTAAAGAAAACCTTTACTTCACTAAAAAAATAAAAGGCACTAACAGTAACTTAATTTATAGCCAAAGCTAAATTGTTTTTAACTCTCTCTTCATCTGTCAGCAAGTTAGACCAAACAGTCCCACATAAGGCAATGGCAGGCTTGAAGTTCGAGTGCATTCGAAGCGGCCAGATGTCCTTCAGGTCAAGCTTGGGAAAACTTTAATCTGTCTCAGGTGGCATATACCTGTATTCTACAACAACTAGTTGATCTCAAATATTTTTCTTTCTCCCACTTTAAGTCACCCAGAGTGGTTAAGTAGCACACAAAATACTGGAGTTTTTTTCTACCCAACAAGTCTCAGATTACACGAGGCTGAAGCTACTGTATTTTTGGTCACTTAGAAGCTTCTCTGAAAGCTGTTAACAGAAAACATTATCAGAAGATGTCTAATAGAATTCAGGTTTTCAGAGGGTTTGCATTTCATTCCTGTTAGCAAAAGCCAAGAGTTTTGTTTTGTTTGGTTTTTAATATCATCTGACCACTCATGTTTTGGGAAGCAGAAACTGGTTAGAAGATTGTACCTCCTCCTCTGACAGGCAACAACATGACACAAATTAAAGCATTTTATTCAGTTGCACTGAAACTGACCCAAGGGCTGGTCTCACATGCAAAAACTTTTTGCCATGTAAATGGGAAATCAAAAGAGAAGAATTAAGCATCACACCTTCTTTTCCTGCAAGAACTATGCTTCACAAAACAAACTACCTGTAGTTGAACAAAAGCATGTTTTATTCAATCTAAGTAAACATAGATGGAATAATAGTTTTTGTCAAATGAATCTCAGTTTTGTGTCCCCAAATGAAACTGATGATACAGACAAAGGACAGTTGGTGGAAGAAACCAGAAAAAAAGGTTAATGGAAACTTTCAAAGGAAAGACCTGCCTGTTCCTGCATAAACCCACTGATTAATCTCCGCCTACTTCAATGCCAGCACAACAGGACCTTGCGTGCTTCCTGATGTGCCACAATATGCAGTGGGCAGCATGCTGAAACTTCCAGCCAAATGAGAACCTAAATTGAATGAAGCCTTTTCATATTGTTTTTGGTTTTCTGAAAATATCAAGGGTAATAGAGAAACATAGTGAAAGAGCCCCACAAGGGAACAAATGGAGAAATAAACAATGTGAAGGCTTCTGTGGGAAACTATTGTGCTTTGGGTTTTGTTTTTGATTTGTTTGTTTGTTTGTCTTCAGTAAATCAACAGCATGGGGAAAAGAGTGGAAAGAAAGCACGACTAAGAATAAATCTGAGGAGCAGATCAAACAAATTGACTAGTGGCTGCTTCTTTAGGCAACTGAGAAAAGTTGATTATATCTAAGTGTGACCAAGGACTGGCCCATCAATTTTAGATGTGTTAATGACACAGCAGCTGAGTAAGAATATGTTTTCTACAAACACAGTTAGAAATGTATATGATCAAAGAACACAAGGCATGATATTTGACATAATAAAAAGTTAAAAATAAGATAATGAAGCAAGTAAAGTTCAAGTTTCAATAGATATTCAATTGGGTGATTGGTATATATAGGGAGTTTTTCATTTTTATTTTATCTCTTCTGTACATTTTTAAATTGTCACAACAGTAGTTAAAGAAAGTCCTTATTGGGGCCTGGGAGATAGCATGGAGGTAAGGCGTTTGCCTTTCATGCAAAAGGTCATCGGTTCGAATCCCGGTGCCCCATATGGTCCCCCGTGCCTGCCAGGAGCAATTTCTAAGCATGGAGCCAGGAGTAACCCCTGAGCACTGCCGGGTGTGACCCAAAAACCAAAAAAAAAAAAAAGTCCTTATTATTCTCCTGATATCTAGCACATGAGTTTGAATAGATCAAGTGCCTTGGCAAGGCAAGTGTACCCCAAGTGAGAGAAAACTAATCTGGCACCTGAAATATAGAAGCCGCGTTCAGGAAATAATATTGAGATGATGGTAACAGTCCATCAGAGATGCTAACTGCACTTGGAAAACAGACTTCACTATGATGCCAACTCAACAGAATGTTTAGCATTACCTCAACAACAAGAAGCCAATTGGACTCAAATTTATTTGGAAAAGGAGACATCCTCTGCTCTTTCTTTGGATTCAAATCATTCCAAAGAACTTCAGGGATAAGAAAGAAGTGGAGTTCTCCTACTTCAAAATAAGGATGCACTTATAAACCAGATCTAAAATACTTTTACTCCAAAGCCTCTGGGTACATGAGTCCAGGAGGTTCCAGTAATATGATACATTTTATATGATGCATCATATGATGACTTATCAATATAAATTATATTTATACAGTATTCAAAGCTATCATTCCACTTGTATTTTAATACTCCTAATTATTATTTTTGTTTTAAATAGTACAATTATTGGGGAGTGGTAGCACAGTGGTAAGGCATTTGCCTTGCATGCGATTGACCCAGGAGAGATGCCGGTTTGATCCCCAAATTCCCATATCCCCCGAGCCAGGAGCGACTTCTGAGCAGAGAGCCAGGAGTAACTCCTAAGCGCCACTTGAGTGTGACCCAAAAAAAACAAATCAAAGTACAATTATTATTCAATATTCAATGATTCTTGATTAATAGCATGTGTTTATCATGCAATTAATTAGTGACAAATATAAAAATATCAATATGGAGCTGTGGAAATACAAAAATTTAAAGAAATTCAAAACCACAGATCTGATCACCATCATAATTTATTAATAATTATTAATCAACATTCATAGTTTTAATGTGCTTATTTTTCAATCATTAGTAACAAATATCAATTTATTATATGCTCCTACCAGATTGCTTGCAGAAATAAAGCAATAACTTAAAGACCCACAGATTGTACTGCAATTGTGCCTCCCAGAGATAAGCTAAAGACCTTACCACCAAGTAATTGTGAATGTGACATTACTGTGGAATCATTGCAGATGTAATTAAGTTATCATGAGGTGATTAAGTGAGGATCCATCCAATAGGATGGTTTTCTTGCAAGAAGAATTGTTATGCCAATAGAGAGGGAAGAGAGCCAGATGAAGATGAAGACAGTCTGGAGTTAGGTTGCCATGAAGTAGGCAGCATCTGGGGATACCAGAACTTAAAGAAGAATATATATTCTCTCTCTCCTTCCTCTCTCTTTCCTCTCTCCCTCCCTCCCTCCCTCTCCATCCCTTTCCCTCCCTTCTTCTCTCTCCCTCCTGCGTCCCTCTCCCTTCTTTTTCCTTCCCTCTTCCTCCCTCCCTCCCCTCCTTTCCTCCCTTCCTCCCTTCTTCCCTCTCCCTCCATTTCCCTCTCCTTCTCCCTCCCTTTCCCTCTCCTTCTCTTTCTCCCTCTCAATTCCTCCATCACTCCCTGCCTCACTATCTTTCTCTCCCTCTCCCTCTTCCTCTCCCTCCCCCTCTCCTTCTCCCTCTCTTTCATGGAACTGCTGGTAGCTTGTCTTGGGATATTTTGTCTTCTGAACTGCAAGAACATTTATTTCTGTTCCTTATCTTACAGCAGTCCTAGGAAATCAAGACATTATAGACGTACTGTCAAATACACTTAGCAAGATCATGCTTGGCCAGATTAGAACATTCACCTGCTTCATTCTTCTATCTAGGTAAATATCCCCTCATGCAGCCTTTTTTTTTTTTTTTTTTTTTTTTTGCAGCTAGGCCACATCAAATCTTTGAAAGTGCCTTTTCACCAACATTCTTTTCTTCCATAGTTTGGGTCTTTGATCTTGAGAGTTAAACTGTACTTATTCCCTGTTAAGATTTCATTCGTCAATTCATCCTGTCACTCTCAGTCATAGTGATCTTTTTTGTAACCAGTCCACCAACATTTTAAATGTCTCATTCAACTTCCTATCACCAAAAGCATTGTTGGCATGCCATATGTCTTCAATCAGATCATCGAGAAAATACTGTTTCAAATGAAGCTGAAGAGGGGGTCCTTAACCATAGCAGAGGCTTTCCTCAGAGAAGAGTAGACGTCTGTACGGAATCTACCACTTCTTACAAAAACAAGTCAGATGCCTGCATTTCTCTACCTTCTCCAAAAGTTTAGTCCTTTATGCTTTCTTGAGTTCAAGAAATTATTCATGAATTTTTATAGACATGTCATTATTTTCCAATTTTCCCATGAAAAATTAAATTATTATATAATATAACTCAGGTTGGTCAGGGCTACATAGAAATTTAGAGTTTATAATGAAACATTCTAGAAACAGAAAATATGATCATGTGAGAATTGAGAAATATCAATTTCAGGATTTTGTATTAAACTTATTTCTGTAGCATTTTGTTGACATTTAAAATGTTGGGGGCTAGAGCAACAGTAAAGTGTGGCAGGCATCTGCTTTGCATACTTCCTACCCAGGTTCATTCCCTGGCATCCCACATGGTCCTCCGAGTACTGCAATAGTTAATCCTGAATTCAGGGGAAGGACTAAATTTGAGCATTGCTGGGTGTGGTCCCAAAACAAGAAAAATTAAATAGAACAAAAAATGGAATCAGTCAGAGGTATGCAAAGCACAAAAAAATGACTTTTTTATTCAGTATCTACTAGGGAGGCAAGGGTCTGATGATTTAAATCAAATTTTCGTGTAATGCCTTTTATTTTATTGGAGTTACTTTATTGGTATTTAGCAACGCTTGGGAGTTTAGAGACACCTCTGGGAAATACTGTGCTAGTCTGACAGTGTTTGGGAATCAGTACACTCACAACCAGGATGCTCTGGGGTCCACGTGGTGCCAAAGCTTGGATTCAGGGCCTGGTGCATACCAGTCATGTACTAAACCCCTTTCAGCTCTCTGGCTAGCTTTTAGATTCCAGATGTTTTACAGATGTGCTCACTTCAGCTCTTGCATGGTACTCAGAAGTCCCACTATCACTCAGCACAGCCACTGACTGAACATGAGATTTGAGGCATCTCCACAATTAACTAGTAGCTCACAAAATAAACATCGTCATTACTACCTTATAAACTTATCTCATTTTTCCTTAGTTTCTAATAACAAAATTAATTATATTCTGCATACACCAGGCTTTTCTCTAGTCTGGAAAAGGGGTGATCTTGTTTCTGCTCTTTTCCTCTTGGTTCTGTTCCTTTTTTTCTATTTCTTTAAACATTTCTCTTAAATATTCACCAAAAGAAGACTATTAAAGCCTTACTTTTCGAACAGTTATCCACTCGAGTTACTTTCAAATAAAATTCATTTTGAGGCAATAAGACCATAGTTCTTTTGACATCCACAAAAGGGAACAATGAATTGTCCCAAGCACGTAATTAAATGATACATTTTGAAAGAAAAATATCCAAGTTCTAGATTTGATTTCTAAGTGATATTTATGTCCTTTGTCAGGGGAGGGAAAAACTTTTTTTAAATTAACAAGATTAGGACAAGAATTACATCAGCTGTGGGGTGAATAGTAGTCAGGGATGACCCCCTGGGGTGGCGTGAATGGTTCCCCTAATGCCACACAAACTAACCTCAACCCAGGAATCACATTCTGGGAACCCTTGCTCTCCCACTATCAAACAGCCTTTGGTTTCTCAGATTAGCCTCCTGCTCCTAACAAAGTTTCTCTTCGACATAAGGCTGGTGGGTAACCACAGACATCTTTCACCAGAAGGAATGTAATGAACAGGACAGCTTTGATTTCTCTCAAAGCATTAGACATGTGTTGAAATCCTTGTAAAATTAGGAAATGTCAGGGCCAGAGGAATGGCTCAGAGGTAGTGCTTTGCATGTATGAGTCAAGGGTTTAATTCCCAGCATATCATGGTTCCCTAATCATTACAAGAAGTTCCTAAGCACCAAGTCTAGAGTAGCCAAAGCACAGCAAGCTATACTCCCATACGGACATATATACACACAATTTTGAGCAAGTTTGCTAATTCCATTCATTCAACCTATAGTTTTTTTTGTGTGTGTGGGGGGGGGAGGTGTCTGTGTTCACACCAGGCATGTTCAGGGTTTACTCCTGGCTGTGCACTCAAAAATTATTCCTGCTCAGACTCAGGGGAACATTTGTGATGCCAGGGATCAAGCCCTGGTCAGCTACAACAAAGCAAGCACTCTTCCTACTGTACTATCTCTCCACTCCCAGCCTATAGCTTTTATCTACCACTTCCTTTTATCTGTTTAGAAGAATTCAGAACTGACACTCAGTAATCTTCAAAATTCCCTTACAGACCATTCTCTTTAATAGGCATCTGTGTATATTTCTAAAAAGGTAATGTATCACCTCTTAAGGGTTCTAGAATAAGTAGGGGGTAATAGTTGCTCTGTCCAATTAGGGGAAAACACTTATCTGTTTATTTCATGTGATGCTGAATAATTTTTATGGAAAAGGGATAAATAGGAATTTCTAAAAATCTAAAACATCAAGAAACTAGCACCAATTTTAATCGAGTTTCCTTATACCTGCAAGAACTATCCAGAGCACATCACCAGTCAAAAACCAAAATAGTCTTCAATTCTATTTTAGCACAATAGCACAGGTCCCCTCTGCAGCATATTTTTATCTCAGTTTACCCATTGTTAATCGTTTCTAATTGGCAGTCTTTTGGAGATTAACTTGGCATTGGAATATCTGAAGATAAATATCATAAAAACTTCAATGATGTTTTTCCAAAAGTGATAGGAATATACTGTATCACTTGATATAAGAATATTAACCATGCCATGAGTTAACTAAACAGCACCTAGTGCTGAAAAAGAAAAAAAAAAGTGGCATGATGAACTAAATGTATAGGTTCATGATGACACTGTACAAACTCCTCAATATTAACTGAGCATGTTTGACAATAAGAGGCATTAAAACATAGTAGTTATTAAATAAAAAGGTTATGGAGAATTTTTTATTTTATCTTAGACTTTATTACAGAAGGAAAGAAAATCTTTGTTCTTTTAGTTTGGGGGCCATTCCAAGTGGTTCCTGTAGGTGGTACAGTGCCTTAGCTGATCTTGTAAGGCAGAGGACAGAACAAGACACCCTAAGTACAAACCAGGCTGTTCTTAGTTCAAGAAAATTTTGAAAAACAAACTTGTAATTTTATAAGTAACATCAGAAAATGTTCACTTGGGAGCAATATCACAGCAGATAGGGTGTTAGTCTTGCATGTAGCTGACCCAGGTCCTATCCCAACAACCCATATGGTACTTCAAATTATGCCAGAGATAATTTCTGAGCCAGGAGTAACCCCAGTGTGGTTAGGTATATAAAAAAAAAATAACAATAATAATAAAATAGAAAATGTTCACCTTTCTCAAATGGCTAGGATGTAAGATAAAGTCAGAAAGAGAAACTCTTAGGGCCAGAGCAATAGCGCAGCTGTAAGGCATTTGCCTGGCACAAGGCTGACCCAGAAGGACCTCGGTTTGATCCCCGGCATCCCATATGGTTCCTCAAGCGAGGAGTGATTTCTTTTCTTTTCTTTTTTTTTTTTTTGTGGTTTTTGGGTCACACCCGGCAGTGCTCAGGGGTTACTCCTGGCTCCATGCTCAGAAATTGCTCCTGGCAGGCACGGGGGGACCATATGGGGCACCAGGATTCGAACCGATGACCTTCCGCATGAAAGGCAAATGCCTTACCTCCATGCTATCTCCTGGGCCCCGAGGAGTAATTTCTGAGTGCATAGCCAGGAGTAAACCTTGAGTGTCACCAGGTGTGGTCAACTCCCTCCCCCCCACACCTCACCAACCCAAAAAGAGAGAGAATTCTTCCCTCAAGAATTTGGCAGTTAGGGAGCATGAATATTGGTATTTACAGAAAGCAATCTTTTAAGAGAAGTATATCAAAGTGGCTGTAGAAGAAACTAAAATACATTCCCCAGTCCAATTCAGTGAAATGTCTAGCTTGAATGCCTCATTGTGACTGCAAAGCTGCCTTTTAGTGAAAAAAAAAAAATCTTATCAAAAGACTAAGGCACAAAACTGGAAACATTCAATAAGAATAAGAGTTCACACAAGCTGATCCTTTTCTCCCTCTTTTCTGGGCCATCATGATAAATTCAACGTTAGCAGAGAGAGCAAGGCAGATCTGCCTCCAAAACCTGGAGAAAAGTGCATAGCACAATGAGCACATATCACCAGTTCAAAGAACAAAGCACAAACAAAAGAATGTAAAGTGTGCCCTCTATCGGCCTCTGTGTTCTCACTGTGGAGAAACTGGCTGGCAGGTTACCCAGCATAAGATTAGAAGAGGGGCCCAACCATAGAAATGGTCAAAAACTGGAGAATCTAGCAGCTCAGTTATCTAACATAAGTGCACTGGGCTTTGCCTGACTCTGACAAGTCTGTACTATGAATTGACAAAGCAATATATACAAGTCACAGCAGCACCTCCTCATCATATGTGGTCATCACCACACCATGAAAAAGTGCAATATTGATATTCAGACTCTGCACTGTTGCTCATTTATGAAAGTTTAAACCATATGAAAAATGTAGCAGGCTCCCATTACTTTGTATTTATTTTGTATTTTTATAAACCTTTTAGGGAACTGGAGGGGAGAATTTAACAACTCTAGTCTTTGACTAAAGGATTATGAGCCAAGTATTTGTTTGCCAAAATAAATCTTATGATAGTGCTTCCAATATGTGTTCATCTGTGAAGTATACACAAGGAAAATGGCTGAAAACCATAGTGGAAAATAAACTTAGAAAGCAGATGTCCATAAAAGCTAATCAAGAAGTTCTATGTCCTATTTCTTTAATCAATGCCTCTTAAAAAATTATTTTAATTGAGTCACCATGAGATACACAGGTACAAAGCTATAGGTGATTGAGTTTCCATCATACTATACTAACACCCAACCTTTCATCAGTGTTCACTTACCACTATGGATGTCCCCACTCCCACCCCCAATCTGCCCTCTATGACAGACACTTTCCTTCTATTATCTCTTTCTTCTCCCATTTTCCTTTTAGACACTATGGTTTGCGATACTGTAATGAACTATCTAATGCTTCTTAACCTATTGATTCACAGACTACCCTATGACTTTGATGAAAGCACTAGATCCTATCCCTATAAACACAAAGGTTTTGCCATTAGTTGCAAGAACTTCACAAAAAATATCAGCCCTATCTCTGGACCCCAAGAGAAATGCTGTTATATTTTGTATATTAGACATATGCATAATGAGGAAGATTTCCTTGCACTAGATTATTTATGTAATTAATCTGAATGCTCTTGTTTGTTTTATGGTTTGGTAGTCGGCCACACCCTCAGTTGTTCTCAAGGCTTACTTCTGGCTCTGTACTTAGAGATCACACTAGTGGTGCTCAGGAAATCATTTTGGTGCCAGGAATTGAATCCACATGCAAGACACGCACTCCTTGCCCGCTGTATCATCTCTCCTGCCCATAAATGACTTTTATAAAGATAAATATCATTTTCTTTATTTTGCCCTAAATGATTACTTGTTTGGACAGATGATAAAAATTGCTATTGTGCCTTTCTCTATATATTTGCTTAAAATTCAAGTTACTGGGACTGAAGAGATAGTATTCTATGTATGCTACGTACTATCTATAGTGAACTTTGTCGATCTCCAGTACTACATATGGCCCTCTAAGCCCTTCCAGGAGAGCTCCTTGAACACAGGCCTAAGTAAATCCTGAGCACAGTTCACTGTGGCCCCCAATTCATAATAAAATATAGATTACTTCCCACATGGGCTTTCTTCCCTACCCTAGATGAAGTTCATCTGCCATTTGGCTATTCTACCATTTAAATAATAAACAGAAATATAAATATACAAACAGACTCTAATTTAGTCTGAAATACTTCAGATTATTAACAGAAAATTCGAAACATAGCTGGGCTGGAAAAGTTTTTATCTTTAGGTTCCAGAGAATAGTAAATAATGTGATGATATTATCTTATCACTCATTCAAACTTGCATTCTGTTCAAAGAACTTCAAAATTAAAAGTACTCTTTTTTTTTTTTTTTTGGTTTTTTTGGTCACACCCAGCAGTGCTCAGGGGTTACTCCTGGCTCCATGCTCAGAAGTTGCTCCTGGCAGGCACGGGGGACCATATAGGGCACCGGGATTCAAACCCATGACCTTTTGCATGAGAGGCAAACGCCTTACCTCCATGCTATCTCCCGGGCCCCAGCTGCTGAGTAGCTTTAGAAGGTACTGAAGGTAGTGAATGACAACACTGGTAGATTTGGCAATAACATCAGTCAACAGCAGATGAAATGCCACTGTGAAAACCCCCTTCCATACAAGAAAAGTGGGGCGCCCTTTAGTGATAGATTGAAATCTGAATAAAAGAGGAAAAAGAAAGGATAACAAAGTGAAGAAAAATGTGACTAAATAAAAAAGACATGTAAAGAGAAAGAAATGAGTAGTTTTGAACTATGAGGGACAGTGGCATGTTTGAAAACATGGGGACATAATGAATGGGTTTCAGGGAGAGGATGGATGAGATGTGGGCTTAGGAAAGAAAAATCAAACAACATACTCATTCCCTTTCCTCCTCCTCCTCTGATTCCCTTCCTCCTTTCTCCTGTCATCTGGACAGAGAAACATGGGAATAAAAAGGAACCAGGAATAAAGGAGAAAACTGTTTAGTTATGAAAATCTGACCATATATGCCCATACAGGCCCATCCTCTCTGCGTACACATACCTGCATAAACTTAAACATTTTTGTACATAATATAAACTTACTCCTAATAACATAATTATATATGTGGACCCCTAATAATTATATTATATAAGTATATGATCATCAATAATTAATATTGCAGATTAAAAAGTATAAACATGTATCAACAGTAACTTATAATATTACATTAAAATGATTCTCAGACAAGGGTTGATAGTGATATTTGGGGGGAAAAATAAAATTTAAAACTTTGGAGGTCAGAGTGGATAGTAAAGTGGGTAGGGCATTTGCTTTGCACATGACCAACCTGAGGTCAGTCATCAACACTATCTATGCCCCCCCCCACCCAGTTCATCAGGAATAATCCCTGAGTGGAGAGGCAGGAATAAACCCTGGGCACTTCTGGGTGTGGCACCAAAAAACAACAACAACAACAAAATTCTCATCAGTTTTTAATCACCTCATTTAGTCAAATGGTTACCAGTTAAAACAAATAATTTATCCGACTTCTATTTCCTATACTTGGGGGGCTTAATGAGACTTATTTCCAGAGGGGGGGGTGTTGAAAATGCAATCAATTGGAAATATAAAACTTGTAAAGTAGCTTGAATAAACCATACAGGCCAGTTGTTTCTGACCAAAGCAAGAGGTGCTTTTGCATTAAGGAATTAGAAGTGGCATTACCAACTTATGATTTCTGTAAATGCTAGACCGCTCCCAATCTGGCTTTATAAGCAGATAAAGAAAGCCAGAATGAAATGAAGGCCCAGAGGAACGTCACCTAGTCTGAATCATTTCCAAATGTCAGTAGCATAATAAGTTGTTGATTGCAGCATGAAGACTTTCTAACCTCTCTACACAGGGAAGATGCTGGCTAGAAAAAACCAATTATGCTGAAAGAAAAAGCAGCCAATTGACGAAAGAGAAAAAGAAAGTGAGAACAAGAGAAGGAATATGTTTATGCTGCAAAATTAAACATTGCATAAGCTTTCTGAAATTCCTTGAAACTTAAAAATGTAAAGACATACAAAATGTAGTTGGAAGTTTATTTCATGTACATGTAGGTTAATATGTTCCATGTGCCATTTTGTATTTTAAAAGAATACTCTGAAAAATAGCTTGCTTTAGAAGTATATATAAAGCCACATCTCTCTGTTCATTGTTTTAAGATATAAACATATACTAACTCTGTCTTATAAAACTTAAAAGAAAATATTTATTTTTTTACCAGCCTCAGTTACCAGAAATATACTATTTTTGAGAAACAGAAGGCAAATCTAATCTTGGGAAAATGAGCTTAAGAAGAAAAGGCTGAGGCTTTGTAGTATGGAGAGGAGAAAGATTATAGTTGAAAACACTGGTCATAGCACGCCCCCTATCATCAAACCATCAACATACCCACTGCATAGAAGACTCACGGCTTTTAAAGAATTTTATTAAAGAGTTTTTCAAAAACCTCTGGTAAAAATGCCACTGAATGAAGTAGATACAAAATTTTCTATGTGCTCAGAATATGGAATCCCAGGAGGCAGCAGAAAGATATGCTTTGTCTATCCATCTTTTAGTAATTGAGTCTGAAATGTGGCTTAGAGCACTACCTCAAAATAAAACAAATCATAGAAGATCCCAAAACAGTAAGTGACAATAAGGGTTAAGAGGAGCAAATAATGACTAAGTATTGGAGGGGGTCCTCTTGGAGATAAATAAGTTATGACTGTTAGCATGGTGACAGAACATGCGTTGTCAATTTTTCAAAGTGTTGGCAAGTGGATTCTCTTCATCAGATAGGCATTCTTGGTATTGTTTGTGCCTAATAAAAACTTTTTAAATATTGTTGCCACGTCCAACTTGCAATGAGCAAATAAATTTTTACTGTAGGATTTTTTTTTTTTTTGGCACAGGTTGTTTATCATGGTTCCCCTCAGTTTGACCAAATGTGGAGAAGTTCAACATTCTAACCTCACCACCCTCTGCCTCTATTTTAAAATAAAACAATTAAATGATATATAGGTTCTCTATTTCAGACTGGGTGCAATTGATTTTAACTGACGAAATTATCTGCTCTCTGCCAAGAATTTTATTTCATTAAGAAAATGATATTATAGCGCATCTGAGATCATAGAGCAGACTAAACATAATGCAAAAGGAGTTATGAGAATGCTCCACGATGAAGGTTTGATTATTTGCAGATGGAATATAGAAGGGGAAAAAAATCAGATCCTAGGCATCAATCTAGCCAATCCTGGTATCACTGCATATCACTGCTTCCTGCCTATCTCGCTATCAGAAAGCCAGGGAAATAACCATCTAAGCCACAACGCCTTCTTTCTTTAAAATAATACTCACTTTTCTTCCTAGAAAGTAATATTTAACTGCCAGGATACAAAGGGAAAGGGGCAAATGTTGGTACCACAATAAACTCAAGCATGTCAACTGTCACTGCTGACATGATTTGGCGAGTAGTCAAGCATTCACCAAGAAACTAATTTAAATCAATCTCCTTTGGAAAAGCCAATTGTTTGGAGTGCGCAACAATTGGTGTAGGATCAATCAGGGGACATGAGATCAATTAAAACCAGCTTAAGTTCTTGAAGAGGGACAATTCACACAACCTGAGTTAGATCTCTATTCATTTCGGGACCTTCACAATGCAACTCTTAAGCTTCCTTGCAAAGCAGAAAAGCTACTATCACTCTCCACTGTCTAGCCTTGCGCTTTAAGCAGTTCCACTTTTAATTAAAAACACAGTATACCCTTTGTTGGTAGAGATAGTGTGGTCACTCTTAAGGACCACAGTTAGGTCACCCAGAAACGTGGGGTTAGGGTAGAGACATCTGTTAGCGCGCGCGCGCGCGCGCACACACACACACACACACACACACACACACACACACACACACACACACACACACACTTAGGGACTTTATTTTTTTAACTACCTGACTAATTTGCAACTGCTTAAAAGTATTTCAATTCTATCCCAGCGAAGAGCTGGATTGGCCAAAGTTTCTATTGCCCACTGTGGGGTTGCGTTGCTAAATGTCAACGCTATTTCAATGGAAATGTGGAGGCTAAAGACTGGAAGAGGTTTTGCTAAGATTAAGTCAGTCTCTGAAGAAAACAGCCCTTTGCTGGGCAGGGGAGAAGCATGCAGTATCAGAGTCTGTCCGCAGGGGTGCTGTCTAGTTCTGCTCCTCTAGGGCACCTCTGTGCAGTAAGCTCCACTCAGACAATTAGCTTGGTACCTTCTCCCAAGCAACCACAGTGAACAGGCAGTGTGGCTAACACAGTGACATCGCTGAATTAGCCAAGTCTTCTCCTAGGCAGAACTTGGCAAAGGGGCTTTGGATCAGCCTATACTTCGCACATTTTCGTGAGCTTTTAATCAACTAAATGAGCAGCAACTGCTGTTCATAAGAGGAGGGGAGGGTGAACCTCTCCAAACACTTCTCCTCAGAACCATGTAATCAGAAAAGTGCTGGTTACTGGGTTACCTGGGGGAGAGAATATGGAGTGGAGAAAGGAGCCAGTGGGAGAGAAAGAAGAGTTTGCCAAGACTGATACCCCAAAATATCCAACACCCATAGCCTCCAAGCATTCTCCTTGTATTTACATACAGAATCACTTCTGGAAGTATTTTTGCGAATATCAAAATTAAGCCTCAAGACAAGTGATCTCCCCGTCTAATAAAATCACAGTTCCACATCATGATTTCCAAAGGAGAGGGTGAGCAAAGTCACAGATCTCCAGTGTACCTCAGCTCTGTCCCAGAGTCCCAGACCAGTTTGGCCCCGTGGATAGGTAGGGACTGCTCATTAATGCCTTAATTGGTTGCGGAAAAAAAAAAAAAAAAGAAG